>JAHZMV010001669.1:0-10867 GCA_027743765.1 Coecobrya sp. COE2
CACCGGTAGATCTACCGTGGTGGAGCATCTACCAGTCCACCAGCCACCATCCACCGGTGGATTGGTAGCCGGTGGCGGTGGATGCACTTTTTTAAATGTAGCTGGTAGATGGTAGATGGTGGAGCACAGTTTTACTTTGGTAGCTGATAGACGGTGGGCATGATATTTGGCAAATGATAGATATCCACCTCACCAAGTGCAAAATATTAGGAATTATTCACCATTTTTGTTTACAAAACCATGAAAATAATAGCCAGCCGTATTCTGTACTATGCCCTAGCTAGCATTATTAGAATATTGTACGAAAATACACAGCTTTAACTTTCAGTAGACTCGGTAGATGTGGGGTCAATTTTTTCCACCCGGTAGCTGGTGGATTTCTCTTGGTGGAGTAGCGGTGGATCAAGAAAAAAATTATGGCCTGGTGGATGGTAGATCGAAGCGAAAATTTTTCATCGGTAGATGGTAGATGGTGGGGGAAATGAATGTGCATCCCTGCTGTATTGGCAATTGGCATGTAAGTATGCATGCAACCTATCGATACTGCGGATGTTTCAAAGCAAATACGATATTTCATAGCAACTACGTGGTCAACTGGATTTGAATGGAAACTGTCAGACGGTTTTTTTTAAATAGAACCACTTGGTGTATTATCAGATCCATTGGCATTTCACTGGGAAATTAGTTTTCTAGCATTCACAGGCCGATAATAGGAGCTACTAGTGATTCATATATGGGCTTCATATGAGTTATGATGCTTCACAAGAGTTGCAAGGGTTCATAAGGTTTACATGGGCTTCGTGGGGGTTACGAGGGATTGGGTTTATACAAGGGGGCTACAGGTATTTCATTTTTCAATAGGAGACACGGGTTTTTCTAGAAATACGTATAGGCTTCTTGCATTTTATAACAACATGCACTCGTACTTTAAGTTTATATTTTTGTAGTCTAATAGGAAATCAGTATCAATGTTACGCAATGCATAATTTTATGATATATGACATATGGAAAGAGAACAAAGTAAATGCGTATTGTCGACGCATCCTATTAGGTGACCGTTGCGCATTCATATTTACCAGGTTTGTTTATTTACTAGACATGGTCACTTTAGTAAGTGTAATGATCTTTTTTTTTTAAATTTAGGTTTGAAGAGTTTGGTTCATTTAGAAGAACATAATGAGATGGTATTACCAATGAGCGTGTTGTTTTCTCTAACGCCGTACACTTCTAACAAGACATGATGCATGTAAATAATACATTACATTGTAGTCCAGAGTGAAATCACACAAAAATATGAATATTTCTTCCATATAGAGTGATTGAAATGAAAAGGTTATAGTTTAAAAATTCGATTAATTTACAGGAAACAGCACTAGCACTTAGCCTTACTGTGAATATATAGTATCAATATATGCCGCGTCCTAAAATAATGAAATTCTAAAATATCCATGTCCTAAAATGCAGCGAATAGAATGCATCCATTTAGCTGCAATTTGTATATAGCCCTCTTTAATTATATTATTATATATAGTTTTTTAGAGAACCTGAGAACGAAACTGATGCACGAGTAAATACATATAGGAAGTTTTTAGATACCATATACAGTGAAAGTTGTATATACTGTCGTACGTTATACTACCTAGCGACCTGTATACTGGCTGCGCGTTTTGCCGCCGGGTTTTTTCAGGCCTAACTAATATTATTTATAGTGGTCATAAGCTATTACGGCTAATTTTCATGCCGCCCTTCGGCAGCCACTATAGATAAGTTTGACTGTAGTCGTATCGTTACTTCGTAACACTGATATAGGTAAACGCAAATAACTAATGCTATAGTTTTAACACATAAAACATGTGTATTTGATAGCGTTGCTTATTGATTCACATCGTGTTGCTGTCATATTTAAATACATTTTTGTGGACTAGTCTGTATCTATCAAGTGGACAATTGTCTTCCATATTGATGTTTTACACTGAACAGACGTGGAAATATGTGTTTCTAATAATTTAATAGGTGGCATTTTGGACAATCACGACCATTTCACTTCTGGAAACCCTTGGTCACGCCCGGCTTCACCTATTAATCTTCTTGTTTGACGGAGGAAAGAAGGCAGCTGTTAATTTGAGCTATCATATTTTTTCATTTGTCTGCAAGGCATATTCTGTGTATATGTTTACCAAAGAACAAGATGGAATTACTAAAATGCTTGACCTATTGGAAAAGTCTGAAGTGGTACCATCCAAGAAAAAATGCTGCAAAATATTTGCGTTGGGAATCTTTACAATCATCCTAGCCATTATTGAAATGCTTACTACGGCGGGATTCCCAGATTCTTGGGAAAAGGAAATTCTTCATGAATCGTACTTAATGAGTATTCGGGTCATTCCATGGAACGTTAACAACCTGAATACCACTTTGCCACAACTTTTGAATGATTATGGGAAGACCCCTACCACAATTACAAAATTTATGGGTTGGACAAGCGTTTTGATGTTATTCTTTAGCCAGCTTCAAATGAATATGATAAGAGACCTGACAATGGTAGCAGCGGTAACGGTAAATCAGCACACAAAAAAATTTATCGTGAGAATTAAAGACGACACTAACCTTGATGCTGAACGTGACCATTCTCCAGAAAAGCAAGCAGAAAGGGAACTTAACTGGGAAAAGTACAGGGAACTTAGGGAAATGAATGATGCTATAAACGTTGTTTTTTCTACTCTCCTCAAGCTCATTCATATCAATAATGTAATGTTGTTTGCATATTTTGTAAACTTAGCCGTTAATAACAGGAATGAGATGGCCTTCACACTATTCATACTCCTAATATTTAATCTTTGGAAAGCTTGTCAGACATATTACATTGCTGGTAAAGCAGCAGATCACGTAAGTGTTTAAGTCAAATATGCTGTAGTTCCAGGGGTTAACCTAATTTAACTTAGCTTAATGCTCGCCTATATGAAATATATTTAATGCAGAACGATACATGCGACCAATGGCTGGTGAACTGGGGCCGTGAAACAGGAGAAATAGTAGTGAAAGGATCTGTATGGAAACTGGCAATTGCTCGCAAAGAACTTAAAAAGAAGCCATTAGGTCTTGGACGTGGAAGTTTTCTAATCAACGGTTTGTTTTCTTTTAAGGTAAGCTTTTCGTCATTTTACGTTTTATTTAGTAGGTGGAAAAATAAAGTTAAAAATTAGTTGCCCTTTTGGTGTGCAATATTATTTATTTTAGTATGATTATTATGGTGGCTTTTTTTCTTTTGAACTGCTAATCCCCTACTATTTTAGTGATAAGCAATAATGATCAGGCACTGCAGATTTTCCAGAAATCAACATTTTTTATTTAATGTTAATTCAAACAATGGACTCACAATGTAACTCACAATGTTGTCCGGGTTCTATTGTGAGTTCATTTCCTTTTTCCAAAATCACAGCATTTTGTCATGTTTGACTTTTAAACTTTGACGAGCTGAAGCATATATACTCTAGTCACATTTAACCTCTTTGATAATCAACAATGTTGATAATCTTTGATAATGATGCGATGAATAAGGAATTCATGTGCATTAGTTTCTAACAATTCCCGTAATTTTTACTTTACAATCATACAGTATAAAAATATTTGATTTTATTGCAGTTTGGAGGATTAGTTGGTACCGTATTTGGCTTTCTTGGAGAAGAAGATGACGACGATGATTAAAGCTAACACTAAAAAATCATAGAAAGGTAATGTGACCAGAGATATGTAGTTATTAGAGTAAGTTCATGTAGTAGAGCAATATTCACCAAATAAGCATCGAAACTGATAATTTATGTGTATGGTATATCTTGCATGATACATTCATACAGATACAACGTATTCCTTAAATATTTATTTCTGTTAGCGTAACCACCTTAGATACTAACTTGTATTCTAATAATAATAATAATAAAGGGTAGGTTTAACGGTACATACTAAAATAAAATAGGGGTAATATTGCAAATGAGGAATTTATGTTTATCGAACTATTTAAGGGGTTATTTTCGATTCGCTATAAACAATGGCACTTTAAGTTTAATAATACTGTCAAGTCAAGGCACAACTAAGTAAAACTGATATTTTAGTTGTAAAAATTAAAAAATTACTACCAAAAATCTAAAACGCAATTAATATTACAAATTAAATTTATATAAGTAGGGTATTACAAGTTTACTATATCAAACATTGGTTCGTATTTTCATGATGATTGGATACATTGTTCATCGAATTTTAGTTTTAACTGTATGCTTTTTCATTGCACAGTTAATAGCTATTGATAGTTACCTTGGAATGACAATCATAATGGTTCTATGGACACGACATATCTAGTAATAAGATTTAACTAAGTAATTGTGAGTTACATTTATTTTCTGCCATGTGTATATGTTAGAATAACACAACAAGTATAGACACCAGTAGTGGTATGTTTAGCGAAGTAACTAGTTAATAATATAACATAAATATTAGGTTCTAAAATGTTTACCGTTCAATGTATGTAGCACATTAGTGACGAAGTATACAAGATATTTTATCTCCGAGATCTGTTCTGAGACAGTGAATCATTAATTAATTGATAATTGGTAATCTAATTTATTGTGTCGACAATTATTTTTGTCGGTGATGTAATAATAAATGTAAACGTTCACAAATATGTGGGAAGTGACGTTGATGTATAATGGTATGCGTTAATTGTAGATGCAAAGATATTACTTGAAATTATACATGTATTGAAATTGTTTTGTGAAATAGTGTGAACTCGTATCTTATACTCCTGTATATTGTAACTGTTGCGATCACCGATTTAAGAAATATATGCATTAAAAGTAAAATACGTAATCAACACAAAAATATCTATATCCATTGTTGTGCTCTCACTGATTACTCGTAATTTTTTTAAGATATAACAAATCTTCAGCTCAATAACGCACAAAGAAAGAAACAGAATCATTTAGGATTGCTCCACGCGAGATCATACAAACTACACATTTTACAGTTGTCCCATACAGTTACACGAATATGAAATCTTGGAAGATTTTACTAATCATAGCCTTGATGGTCGTACTTTCAGTAAGTGTATACATTTGGCCTATGGTGGTATGAAATTACAAACCGTGATACTTAAACTTTCTTTGTTTTTAGACGAAGTTGACCTTGGCTAAGGGAAAGAAGCCAAAATTGGGAGATACAGTATGCGATGCTTGCGGAAAGTAACCAAATTGGAAGACGAATAAAGAGAAGCTAAAACAAATCGTTATATTAACCTGGAGGCATAATAAATTACTTTACTTTATAGCCTACAAATATATTATGAGAAATATGAATTTGTTTCTAAATCATCAGTATCGTTTTGAAATCGGAGCATATGTTTAATTTTTTACAGTAAAGTTTCCATTTCGAACAGTTGCAAGAAATAATATTCTACGAAACCTAGCATTTTTAATCTTTAACCTACTTATCATGCGATTGTATGTTGCATTGCATAACCCTAAAGGAGCGGAAACCTGTTATCTGCGATTTCTAATATAAATATACATTCGCCTCGTTTGATTTGAAATATTTATCATAACCATATCATATGAATCTCTTTGTACCCAACTCTCGAGAAAGACTTCTCCATGTTAACAAATTGTTCAGTCAGGCAGTCAAGTTTAGAAAATCCCAAAACATAACCAATCAGGGATGTGGTATCCTCCAAGTAACCAATAATAACCGCAATAACAGGCACTTTGGTACATATTTTTATGTTTATGAGCTAGCTTTTTCCTTTGAGAAATAACATTACACCTCCCTGATTTTTTCCGCTTTGTGGAATTGACATACAAATTGGATCTTTAAGCTTTAGTGAGAAAATGGCAAATTTGATAAAAGACATGGACACAATTCTAAAACCACGATACCTGTCCAACACGGAAGACGAATCTTCATCTGAGGAGGGCGAGGATGACAAGGACAAAAAGAATTCCAGTTGTTCCAGTAAAATAACTGTGGTTCCAAAAGAGGGTACGGGCCAAATCCAGTCTGTACCAGAGCTAGTAGTGGATGAAGACTTGGAAGGTGAAGATGGTGATGTTAGTGGTGAAAAAAGAATAGTCTGTCCAACAGCTCGCTTTCTCCAGGTGAACTCATCCAAAAAAGTTAGCTCATACGATCTTCTCGTTAAACCTGCAAAAAGACCCAGATTCGTTGTTCATCCAAGTCGCGAAAATTGTCAGCGAGATACTGCTGGAGGGAGCGGGGCCTTCAAACAAAAAACAAATCCATGTTCCATCATCACCACCAAAAGCAAAACTCCAACTGTGGAATGCATTTACTTTGAAAATGAAAAGTTAAAGTATCGTAAAACAAGCAGTGGCAGTTGGTCGTCATCCTCGGATAGTCCAAGGAATCCTGGAAAGCTCAACCAACAGCGGTCAAAAAGGCCTGCTGCGCCAATTGTATCCCTTCAACGCGTTCTCTCTGAAGAACATACACTTCGTCAAATTGAGCAGGCTACGGCTACTGCCAATAATGCCAATGGGAACCCCACCAGTTTCAAGGATGATGACCAGCAAGGCAACGACGGTTTAAACGGGAAAGAGTTTCCAGCCCCCGAAAACTATGCTTATTACGCCCACTGGACTCCGAGCTTTCAGTTAGTTTACAGGGAATATGAGGAGAATGAAAGGCCCCGAGATGAAAACAGGAATTATCTTCCAAATACGTTGTCCAAGGAGGCAATTGTTCAGACAGAAGCCCCTCCAGCACAACCAATCCCCCGACGAATTAAGAAACCTGTGTACCGATTGCGAGATTTGAATGNGGAATTATCTTCCAAATACGTTGTCCAAGGAGGCAATTGTTCAGACAGAAGCCCCTCCAGCACAACCAATCCCCCGACGAATTAAGAAACCTGTGTACCGATTGCGAGATTTGAATGCAGTCGTGGAGGAGGAATCAGCTAGGCCAGTAACCGTCTTCCTGAAAGAAAATGACTATGACCCGGAAACAGAAATGAATTTTTTTCTACTGGATGAACGACAGAGGAATAAACCGCCCAGGAAAAAGAGAAAATTTGGTATACCGGATGAGTATACTAGTGAGGAGGATGAAGAGGAGCCTGAAGGGACAAGGTGTGAAATGGTTTACAGGATTTGTAATGAGATGACAGGGGAAAGTGACCTTTTGAGTATGGGAGTGGGGCAACATGCAACAATGGACGAGCCGCAACGACTTGATAACTTGAATAATTCGGACCATGTCAGCTCCATATTTCGAACAGCTTATCATGACCACTCGTCCACAATGTATGAGGGGACGCCTGTGATGTTCCAAAATAGAGATGAATTTACAGTTATTCATCATCCTGATTTGAGGGATTTACGGTCAGACTCGACAAGAGTGGAAATGGGAAGTCCAACAGCAACCTGTTTAGGTGAAGGGTGTATTTTCGAACAAGAAGATGATATGGTGAGGATTGATCTGGATCCGGAGTTTGAATATAACTGTGGGAGACCCTTATCTCCCTCGTATTCTTCACCGCTGGGTCATCCAACAATGCATCATCATCACTCGCCCATAGGAATATTTCTGAGCGAGTCAATGGGGTTATCCATGGATCCAGGCTCGGATGGTCTTCATTTTGGCGGAGGTAGTGCATATGCTGCTTTTGAAGATGGGGAAATTGAAGAATCCCGGATTGAGGACGTGACTGATTTAATTGGGGATGATGAAGAACTAATTGATATGATTACGACTGGTACAAAACCGCCTGAAATGGAAACACTCTTCCAAGCAGCATTCTCATGTTCTGGAAATGTAATTCAAAAGGATAGTAGCAGTGGTCCAAGTCAGTTGTTGGAAGGCATTCTAAAAAGACATGACGATAATGATGATGATGAGGACAGTACTGGAAAAGCAGTGGATATTTCCAGGGCAAGCCTGGATCCAAAGGAATTGGCCGCTCAAGAAGTTCTTATGCAGCCCAAGCCCCAGTTAAAAATGTCAACCAGTGTGCATTCCACGTTGGGAGGTAGGGGTCTGGCTCACACTTCCACGCTATCCAGATTTGTAGAGAAGCGGGCAAAGTCAGACTACTTTGTTGGAAAGGTGCAGGGTCTAACTAAAAGCGTGATGAAAGTGTCTTATCAACAGCCATACTATTCAGACACGGAGGAACGTAGTGACAATGGGAGACAGTGGCAACAATAACGGAAATGGAGATCATTTGGAGGATCAAGATCAACTTACTACCACTCCAGAAGAGTCTAACGCACAGATTCCGACAGAGGCAGAAGAGCAACATGAAAATTCTTCGTTAAAACTAAGCAGTGTGAATACTGTTGTGAGGAGATTGACCAGTGGAAATCGTGTCAGCGATACCGGCCCACTTAAACCTGATGCAGTTCCACGGAAAAGTTCATTGTCATCCAACCGGAAACTGAAAGTTCAAAACCTCCCGAAAAAAAACCCCCAGATCCTGAAAAGCAAAAAGGGTTCTTCTAAGAAAGCAAAAGTAGATGGGAAGAAAGTGGGGTTTAAAAAGCCACCTTTAAAGGGAGAGAAAAGACCCGGAATTTTGAAGCGGATTGTGTCCAAAATTTTTAAACCTTGGTCAAAAAAGCAGAAGAAGATAACGAAACCTCGAGAAAGATCTCCCGAGCCTTTGCCCTTTTTGAAACATGAACGCATCATTGCCAAGCATACTGACTCCCTAGAACTGTACAAGGAACGAAGACAAAGCTTTTTTCAAGAACAAAAGGAATTTTGTGATGAAAGTTTAGCGTAAGCATAAAACATATTTTATTATACTTCTTCATTTAAATCAATCATTACAAATTATTTATAATCTTCAAAAATAGGGCATACGCCAAAAGTTTATACTCCCATCAATCCTCACAACCGTCGCCCCAAAAATTGGACACTGCTCCTGTCAAACATTCTTCCACTACCAACCATCCAATCAGCATCCCATTATCAACGTTTCTTCTTAAAAGATCCAAAAATCTTCCCCCAGAGTCCCAATTTCAAGACTCCCTCAACAACAACAACAACGCTGGCGATTCATCTTCTCCTTCCACCCTTCCAATTCCCGTGAGATTGGCCACCTCAGAAAGTGCCATTGTCAATCGACCCGCAACTGCGACCGAACCGCGATCCACAGAAAGGTCCAGTTTAATTTTACGATTTCCCCCATTTATACAAGTGATTGCAGCATCCGTAATGACAAGCATAAGAAAAGGAAGTGTTAGTAGTTTCGAAAGAGATAAGCAGAAATTAAAAAAGCCTTTGAAAGGGATTCTGAAAAAAACATAATAATTAATAAAGTTTAAATATGTACATGTGTATACAAAAACACACTTGCTTATTATTGTGTACAATTGCTCATAATATCATATTAACATGTAAAGACCCCCAGATTAGGACCGTATAAGCTTACAACATTACAACAACCCTATTTTTCCTTCTCACAGCACTGCCTGCATTAATGTAGCTGAGTTTCATATACGAACTTCGTAATGCGAAGTGTTGCTACTAAAGCTCCTGCTTCAAAATCTTGCTTACGATACTGCTCGCTTGCGGGTGAAAAACATCTATCCAACCTTGCACTCTCATCCAGAAGCCTTTTGTCAGCACTCGCAGAACATGAAGGGTCTGTGATATACGTAATGTATTAGTGGCAGAACATCGGGCAAAACCGCCTATCCTGCCTATGTTAAAATCTCACAGAACCTGTGGAAGGTTCTGCAACCGTGTCTCACACACTGCCTGCATTAATGTAGCTGAGTTTCATACGAACTTCGTAATACGAAGCTACTAAAGCTCCTGCTTCAAAATCTTGCTTACGATACTGCTCGCTTGCGGGTGAAAAACATCTATCCAACCTTGCACTCTCATCCAGAAGCCTTTTGTCAGCCGTCCTGAGTAGACACCGGTTCGCGTCACGCACACGTTTTTCCTGGGTTTTACACAGACAGAGAGAGAGAGATTCAGTTTTCTCTTTTTTTATTTCTTCGTTTCCCTTTTTTCCCTTCCTTTTTTCCCTTATAGCACACATATACACACATACATGAGCACCGATTCCCTACATACCTATTCCACACCACATCACCTTATTTATCCAACACCAACGTCAATTGCTCTACCATTTTCCCTATAATATCTTGTCCAATTTTCTTTTATATTTCTTTCCCTTGTCTTGCCATCCTAGTGTAATTGCACTTTACACACCACCGGGAAAAGAAAAAAGAAAAAAATAACCCGTGAACATAAATAAAAAACACCGAGAAAGGAGCTCCACACAAAACTAACATTGTTGTAAATTAGCCTTGTCCATTTTTACCCAACTTGGATGGCTATACAGCAAGGAAAGCACATACCGGTAAATATTTTGTGTGTCTGGTCTGGCTGCTGGTTATTGTGTTGTGTTTCGGCTTTCCCTGTGTGAATAATAGATTTGCTTAAAGGAGAATACGGAGAGAGAAAGTATATTTTTTTGGATAAAGGCAGAAGAAAGAAAAAAGATTATAAAATTAAAATTGTAACATGTATGTAACTTGATAGAACGGACAAGCTAGACAGTAATAAAAAAAGAGTAATCAGTGTCAGTTGGAACAAATGGTGGAAGTTATATGGAAAAAAATGCGGACGAGTGTGAGTTGAGTGAAAATATATGTATATGGTCTGCAGTGATTTTTTTGGAGAAACTTTTGATTAGATTAACAGTGTGTGTGTGGGTAGTAAAAGAGAAAAACCGGGCATCATGTCGATTGAAGGGAGGTTAACGTCTCTACAAACGAAACTTGACCAGTTACTGGACATAGTCAAGTTGGATCCTTTGGAAAAGCCGGGAGGAATGGGAAGTGGT
>JAHZMV010001670.1:0-14829 GCA_027743765.1 Coecobrya sp. COE2
GACAAAATTCCGATTGTCAACTGTGTATAGGAAATTGAGAGCTCCATTTTGCATAAATATAATAAAGAAAGGTACTTTTTATCCTGATGTTATACTCCGTATTGTTTAATAATACATAACCGAAAGCTAGCTTTACTAAATCGTATCTAGTTTTTGTGTTTCTTTTCAAATTACCTACTATTATTTTACTTTTTGTCAATGACGTTTATTGTTACTATTGAGCAGGTAAACATCATTGCTCAACTTAAATACACCCATTTTGGTACGAGCACAATTTCTCTACAAACGCAGCATTTACACATGTACATACAAAAGAGTGCGTTATCTGTCTACCATAATCACCATCCTATTCACAACCTGAACGACCGGACACACACCACATTTTGCATGACAAAACAACTACAAAAGCTAAAACCTAAATGTTTATTTACGATGTTCATTTTTATGATGCTCGTCTTGTAACGTTTCTTGTATACGACCTCAATAAATGCTATCAAATCAATAATGAAGTATGTATAGGGGAAAAATGTGAGGTTTTCCAGAATTCCTTTTTTATTTTCACTTATAAGCGTTTAGTAAGCAGCGGATAAGAAAAATGCCATGTGCCCAAATCGAAAGAAACCATCATGTCCTTCCTCTACTCAGGAACTACATGAAAAAGTAGTAATGCAAATTTTATGAGTGCCTGTTATTGACGGAAAATCAATTTGCCTGGGTGTGTTTCATCATCATTCTCTTTCTTTTTAAAGAGCAATAAGAGAGAATGCTCTCGTGTAAACGCTGAGTGAGTACCGAATGCGTGCATATTATGCAATTTATTGGTAAGCTCATTCATGCCATGCCACATACATATTATTTTATTCTATCGTCATTGTTTATGAACAGCTCAGTTCAACAACAGAGAACGCAGAGATCATCGTCATCTTCTCGAGCGAAGAGTGAATAGGATTCTACGAAAAAAGGCCGATGGCCCATGCAAAACATGCAGTGAATTACATAACGTTCTTCTCGCTGAAGTGTATGAATATTTTTTCTTCTTCTTTCCACAGCTACTGCATATGGTTCTTGTAAAAGAACATATTGGACCTGTTAGAAATTGCCCATGCCAATTGATATGAAAAACGTATGACTTTTTGGGAACGACTCTATATACTACTTAACTTGCATATTGGCTCCCCACTTGCTTTTAAAATTTTGATGGCCCTAATGCAATTTATCCATTTTTTCTCGTTTTCCTTTCTTCCTACTCTCTCTTCGTCTGCCCCTTTTGCACCACTTGCTTTTTGGCTCTTTCTTGTGTTGTTATCATGATGCAAGCATTTCATTCATAGAAAACATGTTATATATTTACATTGCTTTTTGCATCATTGCTTGCTTTCCTTGCTTGCGTTGTTGGCTTGGTTGGCAGCTGGAAAAGCATTTACTTGTACTAGCTCATGGCAATGTTTCCTATTATTATGCTGACTTGCTGAGTCGTATCGTCTACAGAGTGCTCCTAAAACGGAATTTTAAATAAATAATGCACAAATATAAACGGAAACGGGGATAAAAAGTCAGCATATTTTGCAATGCAACAACTCAGCAAAAATTGGAAAAGATCGACACGTTGTGAGAAGCAGAGGAGAATGATAGCGCCACGCCGTACTTGCCTTTCATTACTTATGTATTTTCATGTGCAAGAACAGCATAGTAATGATAAGTAGAAAACGAAATGAAGAAGAGTGCCATTCATTCAACAAAATATGCTCGGAGAAAGGAGCAGGAAATAAAAGAAATGCACGGGGATTTGGAAATTTAATTTTTCGCAGAAAGGCAAAAAAATAAAATAATGAAGCAAACAAGCCAGCAATTTTAGTAGTGAAATATTGTAATATTATTCTGCTGTTACTCAACTCTTGCTCTACTTATAGAAAGAAATACACATCTTCAGTGAAATTCACTGAAGAATAAAAACGTGTACCTAGTACCACTCGCTTCCTTCCAGTAGCTGACCGTAGCTAAAAATGCTCCGAAATAGAAAAATATTTTAGGTATATCCTGAATTATGCATGGAAGATAAATGCATGGCAAATGGATGGACGTGAACGGAAAAACCATATAATATTTTTGTTTTATGCGGATTCGAAGGAGTAGAAAGAGAAGGGAATAATGTAGAAAACCTACTGCATTTTAGATCGGAATCATGTTGAAAAAATTTCAAGAGAGACGATAGACCAAAAAAGAACTTTTGACTAGTGGGCACTCCCATCCTCCTGAGTTTTTAATGGACACAACATAAAAGATGGAAAAAACATACATATATCTTTACTCTCATACACTAAACGCGTTATATATTTTATAAAATAGCACACACGCACACTGACTGCCGTTTATTTTAAGGCAAAGGGAATAGACGGAAATGTGTTTAAAATATGCATCAAGTATTCTTGTCCACTACCCATATATACGCGGTGTTGCGGTATATCCAGCCAACGTATTCAAGCAAGTTATCAACTTTATCACCACTTTTCGTGGTTGTCACCTTATAATATACTACACAATCGCGACCGTCTCCGGTCTGTTGTGTGGCTCGTCATTCGCCGTCATCGCCATCGTTTGAACTTGAACGCACAACTTCATTCATTCATAAGTAAAAATGCCAACTCATCATATTCAACGTTCAGCTTATTGCATTCACTGTTAATTTTTAGCCGAAATGCTTTCGCTGTGTGTAAAACCAAACAGGCACAGTGTCAATCTTGTACCGTCTCTTGTGCTCATCTAATAGGATGACACATCACAAATGCTCAGAGCTTGTAATATTTTGTACTTTGCCGAACGCCTTTTACAATTCACCGGAAGTCCAATATTTGTTAAGTATTATCATTATCATATCCCTGCGGTTGAGGACTAAGAGATTCGTTGTTTGTATGCATGACCGTATTTCTCATCGGTTTTGTATATTTGAAATAGGTGAGATGTAAACAGGTCGTTGAAAACATGAATTAAATAAAAAGTGCGTAAAAATATATGTCTAAAGGATAATATTGGAACATTTATATTACACAAACCTCCTCTTGTATTTACTATAAGGAATGCAAACAGATTTGTAATCGAAGTTCTACTTTTCTTTACATTTTATTTAATCCCAAGTCTAACCAACCACTCATAAAGGGCGAGGCGGTTCCGTTTGATCGTTAATGTTTACAATTGGAATTTGGAATACTTAGTCCTTTACAAACAAGCCATGCAGTATGTAATCAGTAGGAATGCACATGAGCTTTCGATTTTCTCAAGTCAGTCGAAAGATGATCCCCTCTACTTTTTTAAGAAAAAATTAAAACTTACACGCACATGTGTGTACATTGTACATTAGTAACGCAGAAATGTAAACAATGCTTGAAAAAATGACACCAGAGAAGAGATGAAGGAGGATACACTTCAGGTTATGAAAACTATTTTCTAAAAATGACAAATGAAATGCCGACAGACATTGAACGCTTCATAATAATATACTTTTTCAATTTACATTACGCACCAAGTACTAATGTACCGTATACAAAAACGTACCCAAAATATCAAGAGAGCAAACAGTTTTTTTTCAAGATAGACAGAGGAAGGACGAATGATGTGAATATAATTTTATCCTAATTACTTAGGCAAATTGATTTCAGTGTTGGTGCATCTCTTGAAATCATAATCATATACACGCAGAGAGAAAGATAAAGCACGTCTGACTGGCACGAATGAATACAATTTATTATGGTATGTATATTTGTATATAATTTTACGGGTTATCAAACATTAGAGTGATATATAATTGTGCAGCACTTAAAGGTTCAGAGGGCAGCTATAATTTCAAGAAGAAAAAAGAAAAATCTCTCCGATAATGTTCGTAATGATATTTGTTGGTGAAGTGTTTATAAAACTGGCAATAAATCCGACAAGTCTCTTGACAAGATTTTCCATTTTTCTCACAGTTCTCCATTTCATATTTATAATATTTTGTCCCCCACAGCAGAAGTAGCTGTAATAACACTGTGAAATGAAAAATAAATTGTCTGTTCGTACCCACCTTCACATAAACCAAAGCTGTGTGTTATTTTTCACGGATGTTTTACGTAAGTCATAAGTATTGATGTAAATTGTACTTTAATAACATACCACTTGCTAACTAACTACATTTTTGTGAAAGGAGAGAGAGAGAGAGCGTCGACATGAGATAATATAAACAACATAAATGAGAGGACCAAGATGAAAACTCTGTGAAGAAAAAAAGGCATCTGAACCAAAGATATGAGATAACCACCAAAGAATCTCATCAGTCCGGTTGAAATTGTTCATCCTTTTTCTTCTTTTAATGTATTTGCTTATGTACTTGGTTACTTTATTCTCTCTCTTCCACTGTCTCTGATGGTTTCATGAAAAAACTAATATGGTTTTGATGTATGTATGTATATAGGTACGCTGGTGAATCTACCTTGGCTGCCCTGTCTAGTCGAATCTTTCTTTCCTTCCTTTAGGATTGCATTGCATCCCATGACACAAGCATAATAAACAACAATAATAATAATAACCAAGTAGGAACTTTGGTTTGCTCATTTCCTTCATTTTTCTGATTGCATGATGCTGATGATGACTACTGCCACCAGCAGTAAAGTACCTTTGTTCCAAGCCAAAATGCTAGAATCAACATGTCACGATCATCATTCTCCTCCCAGACCATTGAGTTGCATCATGTCTTTTATGAGTGTTATATGCTGCTGCTTTGGTGAAATGATATGTTATCTAATGTTGTACACGGTGTATATATGATTTATATCGTGTTGCCACCAACTATCCAACCAACTATCCACAACCTTTGGCTACAACCACACTGCGTATTTCTAGTCTTAAAGCACTCTCCTATCACTATATCATTTTCATCATTTTTCGTGCTCATCATAGATGTCGATGTCACATTTTGCGATGATGAAAATATGATCAAGCGAATGTGATGTGAGTTCATAAAATCTACGAAAGTTTTGCCATATATCGATATATGTATACATGTAGTTGTTGCAACATTCGGTATCGTGCAAAATTTTCCATTTCATTACGTTATTTCTATTCTATTATAGTCACAAAAGGCAACATCAACATCCCACAAGGTACTTTTCTATTGTTGCATTCTCCGTCTTCAACGTTTTGTAAAGAGAGATAATGATTCCAGTTTTCTGCACGATCAAGTCCGTGTAGCTGATAATCTAGCTCTTGCAATAATGAGTAAGCAACCATTACTTCTATCGGCCCTCACTTCCTATTCAATATTATTATCGAGAGAAAACAGTAAATCTGCTAAATTATCAACCCCTCTTTACTTTCTTGTAGATTTTTCTTTAAAATTCTAATAGCAATCCTTGTCCCTAGCAAACCCTGTATCACCAACCCTTTGTCAAGAATACTAAAAAATAAATGATATTGTACATTATCTAAGCCATTAAAATCTGCAATGTCAAACAACATGGAATTCTTTGGTGGTCGTGATTCATTTTTTGCTGTTGAGAATTATCACGTGTGTAAAAATGCCATAAAACCGAAACTACTACATTTACCTTTTCAGCTAGTTGTCTAATGAGATGATACATGATATAAAATTGTCTAAAGATCAAAATGTCTGATGATGTATCGTTATCATTATTAATCATCTTCAACAAAACATCTTTCTAAAATACTCTAACATTACCTCTTAAACATGGACTCCTTAACTCTATACCAAAACATTCAGATATTAATTCTGCTTCTATATCCTTACAAGATGAGAAGATGATGTGACTTGTTGTACATTTCTATAAACTTGTGTCGTGTACAACATATTTATGATGACGATTGTCTGTTCATATGACTCAACTATCTGCCCATCACTTCCTCTCCTCCTTTCAGTTTTCTTTTGCATCACAAATCGTTTTCGCTTATTCGCTTACAATGATCATGTTGGCCAAACAAAAACAATGATAGTAAAAAATCCAACTGCTTTGACTCTCGCCGCAACCATTTCCCTTGTAAGAGTACACACTGTAAAATCAGTCGCGGTTTTCAGCTTACATCATTTCTTTTGACAAGTGGACAGTGTTCTACCAATGTTTTTATCCTGTCTCTTTTGGAAGAATGCCATATAATGTTCATGTCCCCATTCAGAAAAATGTGAAGGTTGTACATAGAGGTCTCATATACGTCTCATACAAATAGATTGTAAGACAGATATTAAAAACGTTTGTAAAAAGTACAAAAATTATTATGCAGTTTAAGAATAACGCACATAAAAATCTATTTATTTTGGACGATGATAAAAATGCATCCATGCACATTCATCATTTTCCCGGTTAGACAAATATGATAGGGAATGAAAGGAGTATCTTTACGCATGACTCATAGGCAGGATATAAGATTGTTACTACCTACAATCCTCATATCGTTTTTTCGAGAATCGTCAAGATGTACACAAGAAGAGATGGATCTTGTTCATTCTGATGATGATTGTAGCCCTGATGTACAAAACCCTTCCATTTATCTTTTCACATCTTTCTTTACAAATCTGTCAACATTTCATCCATCGAAATTCTCTTAAGTAACGCTCATATGATAAGAATACATACGAACTCTATGAAGAGCGAAAAAATACAAAGAAAAAAAATTTGAATACGAAAAGTAAATTATGCGTACAAGAATGTTTTGCTGAGTGAATGAATTCCGTATCTATAAATCGCATCGGACAACAAAATAGAACATGAATACATTCCATACAGAGGAGAATAGAACAATCTTTGTCAGTTCTTTTCCATTTTCCATAGTGTGTCACAGTGTGTTTGTAATATTATTATTGTGTATGTATTCATCGAATGATGCTCCCTTGCCCTACAAATCTTCATGACAAAAAATGATCCTGGTGATAGCGGCGGTGATATGATCAAGACGAACTGGAATACTTGAAAGGAATACCAGCACTTCATTTTCCCTTTTTACTCTTTTTCTTCTTCATATATTATAAGAACACGTATGAAATAGTTGACATGACTCAGTTGAGTTTTTTAGTTCTCCGAAGAAATAATCATAATAACATCAGTAAAAACGGCAGTACACATGATGTGTGCTGGTAGTTCACAATATTCTACGTGATGTGATTGTGTTGATGATGACGATGTGATGACTGCTTTTACTCTTTTTACAGTATAATGTGCGCTGTACACACGCAAGACGTGAACTCTGCCGATCGTTATCTTGATCCATACTTACGCCATATTGCTTTGCGCTGGCATCACTGGGGCAGCAGCATGCGTTATTCTCTGTTGCTCTCAGTTGTATTTTGTGTTCATTTCATATTTATTAAAGCTTTCTTGTAGAGAATCAGGCATCCAGCGGTATTCAGCAGTCGGTGAGATATAACGTCCGCAGAAAAGTCAACATGAAGGCCTACAAACATACTGTTTAAAGTAACTTGATGACAGCGAAAAAGCAGCACATATGATAATTCTTTATACGATTCTGTAGGCATGCTAACTCTACTGGACTTCTTGCACTTTTTGGGAGTAATAACTCTTCATTTAAAGGATAGTCATCATTCAGGACTACCACCACCGTCATTGCAACTTAAAGCATACGATTCTGTAGGCATGCTAACTCTACTGGACTTCTTGCACTTTTTGGGAGTAATAACTCTTCATTTAAAGGATAGTCATCATTCAGGACTACCACCACCGTCATTGCCACTTAAAGCTCTAATACTAGCAGTTGTTACATTCACATATACTTTTCACCAAACAAAAATAATTATGATGACTATCATCGTCATCATCATATTTGATTACGTGATGTAATGATATGCCTTTGAATATTACTTTTGTGGCAGCGACAACGACTCCAGCTTTCATCATCATTATCATCATCGCTGCTCATACTAGAGCAACCAGAGCCTTTTTCTATTCTNTGACTATCATCGTCATCATGATATTTGATTACGTGATGTAATGACATGCCTTTGAATATTACTTTTGTGGCAGCGACAACGACTCCAGCTTTCATCATCATTATCATCATCGCTGCTCATACTAGAGCAACCAGAGCCTTTTTCTATTCTATATTGTTCTGTAAACAATATTATATGATATAATTGTGTTCTATGCATAATTTATGCAGGGAATCAAGTGTGGATCTATGCGCTCACATTTTTATAATGTATAGCTTCGTCTTTGGTAAAAGGGTGCAGATCAGTTATGTCATTTAGGTCCATAGCCTATATATTTAGTTATCTTATAGACGCAAGTCAAACGCACAATAGGTAATAGTAATGGTACAAAGAGATCCCTGTTAGCGATGTGGAGGTGAAGCCGGAAAACTTCAAACGAAGTACTTTTGGTCAGTGATAAATGTTTCGTGATTTAAACTCTTTATACCATTCAACCACATTACTTTCACATAAAAATGCGTATAATATTTTTATTCAAGTGCCTTACAACTTACAACCTCCATAGGAGACGAGCAAAATGGGTGGAGTATGGACTGCGACTGCACTATTTTATAAACAAGTCTTGAATATAACACACGTCCGTCGAGTGTATAAACGGACCAGACCAGAGCGTGTCGGTGTGCCATCGAATAGCAAACATTTCATGGTCTTGTCCAGTTTGAAGGAACTTGAGGGCATTTGCCTTGCATACTCGCAGGTAATATATTTGATTGTAATATCACATCATCACAAACTGATACACAAAAACATTCAAACCGACACGGTATATTCAATATAAACGCATTTTATAACTCAACAACAAACTTCTATGTAAGTCTCAACGTGTAATTTTAAGGACGGGTTGTTTGGTCACGGTCGGACAGACCTGACTAATGTAATTTATTTATAATTTGTGCTCATATATTTATGCGTGCTTCAGTATGTTTTCCCCACCTACAACCTAGTATGTATTAATATAAAAATAAAGTACGCACGACCGTCAACATTTCTCCTCTCGTGAAAGAGCCACTCATCTCTGCGTTTTGTTGCTATTAACAGGTGATGATGCTATCATTTATTGCTCTATGTATAAAATAATATTATGGCTATCTTTCGTTCCAAATGTAAGAACAAGCTACTTACCATCATCAAGTAGACGAGAGGTAAGAGGAACACTAACCATGAAAATATTAGCGTAGGTATGTCTGTATCTGGACGTTTGTGTCCCTTATATATCTCATAACAGGGTTCATATAATAGAATATTAATATAAGTTCTTTTCTCTCTGGTTCATATTATCATTTTTCTTCATCTCTAACCAATTACATATATCTATTTCAGAGGTACTGCATACCAAAACAGTAGACCCCAAAACCATGGTTTAAAAATTGTAAAAATTCATTCGGGGAAAATTTACGTATTATGTAAATAGAATCTTTCAATGCGTTTATGGTACACAACCATACATTGTATGTAGCAATTTTATCGACACCACTTTCAGTTAACGTATCCTATTATTTTCTTGGTTACTTGGTTAAAATGTTACAATGACTAACTCTCTTCGCTCTTCATCAACATCATTTCTTTTTTTTCATATTATCGTAAATGGCTCAGCAGGACCATTCTACAATGGATGAGCCAAGAGCACGCATCAGTCATCGTGGAATTATGACGGTGCTGACCATCTCCCCTTGATTTCATCAACACCTGAGTAAAAACTTTCACATGTTCGGACACTGCATTCCACCAGCGTTAGTTATTACTGGTAAAACTGACGAGTTCTATGGCAAAGGCACAAATTCAGGAAAACCTGGGCTGTGTATACTCTATAGATTACACTAACTGAAATTTGGGTAATTAATTCCGTCTTTAATTTTTCATAAGTGATTTTTCACGGAAAATACAGGAACCAAACGTGAGTGGACCTCATTCGCAGCGTTCATACGCGGTATTTTTACTTGAATTTTTCTGTTTTGTAATACAAACTTCGCGTGCCATAAGAACATGTGCAATAAATAATTGACTGTGAGCATTAATCTTGATTGAAATTGCAGGAACATTGGCCATGATAGTTGAATAGGCATTACACGCTGGCATTAGTTTGTGATTAAAAGAATGTATAGTGTGATGGAAGTAATGAAAACTGAATATGGAAAAAAGTGATGATTATTGCGATTGCTACATTGCTTGCTATATAATCCATGAACAAAGCACAAGTAGCACACACGCATTATTTAAGTAAACAACTACTATCCATGCTCAAAATGTTCTGAGCTCCCTAAAAAAATGTTTCACCGTCAACCGCACAGTGGTTAAATGTTACATGAGCACAGTGACTGAAAGAGTTTATTGTTTACTCAACGCCAGTCTGGGCAAATATGGAAATGACACATGGTCCAACATCAAACATAATCCAGTAAAAGAAATAAAAAAATCTAGCAGGGTTTTCTGCATATAGCCATCTACAATTTCGACAAAAAATGAATAAGTGCCTTGTCGTACAACTCCTCATAAAAATGGAGATAACATTTCATATAAATATGCAATCTACTAGGTGGTTGTTACTGCTGCCGATGTAAAGGTAGGTGGAACCTTATTTTCTTAAGGTTTTCCATTTTTCTGTCTTCACTCTTGTCTACAGAATAATCAGGAAAATAATCATCATAATAAAAAGTCAACAAGATCGTCGTCTACCTTCTCTTCATTTTTTTTTCGATTCCATGTGTTATAATGTGCTTCATATATGTATATGTACGTAAACGAAGAAAAGACGACGATACTTTGACTGATGAACATTTTCATAGCTTAACAGGAGCAGACACGAGGAGACAGAAGCGTATTAGATGACACATGATTTTAACATTCCAACTTGAGATAAGCCATTTAACAACTGGTGAGCACGATGAATGAGCAAAAGGACATAGTCTCGCACACAGGTACATACAAAGTGGATAATAATTGTATGAGTACACAAGAGATAGGAATATAGATTATATTGTATTTTTGAAGTTCCATGTGCCGATGCATAAATACCTTATATAAATATCAGCAGCCGCGCAGTTTATAGACCATATAGGAGTTGGGGCTGTGTGCGGCGGTGTAATTTTTCCTTTGGCATATTTATAGAGGAAAGGAGAATATTGAGTCAGGTATTACAGAATGAGAGGAGAGGTGAGTGCGAGTGAATAAAAAGTAAATATATGTCCGTCTGCTTGTCTCTCTGTGTGCAGAGAAATTTGAAACAACGCCCAAACCAAAAGTTCTTTTTTTCTGCCTCTCTGTCTCTTTTCGGGTTTATCATCATCTAACTTCCACCTGCCTCCACCACACTCTCCACGGTTTTTCTAGTGTTTTGGTTGTGGTACTTGTCTTCCTGTAACTGTGTACGTATTGTAATTCTATTTTGTGCGTCTGTATTATTTATATGAGCATTGCTAGGTGGACTTTTGTTAATAGAAAAAAAGGATGATCATGAGGATGACGATGACACACTACAATGCATTTTTGTAATGTGTAACTTGTTTGTTGTGTGTGTGTATTAGAGGCGGGAGCTCTTCTAGCTGTGACTTTGATGATAATAGTAAATGATGACGATGATGGAAGCCCATTGTCAACATGAGTTAGCTACTACAAGGGATTCTCCTCACGCCCAATTACCTTTGTAGAATTGTATGACGTGTGGTGGAATGAAGCTTTTCTCCGTTGGTTCATCTATGCTCAGAGATAGAGCCTTTGCAATTTCAAGTCTCTATATGAGCTTTGTGTTCTTTGGCGTGGTGGCAATGGCAATAGACATTTGCAGAGCAGTAAATACATACGTTTTGCCTGAATAGAAAAAAGCACGAGGTACACAGTACACAAGTACTAACCGTAGAAGATGAGATGACCACACCACACGAGGTGTATGCGATTAGGTGCAATTGGTAGCACAACAACGAACATCATTTATCCTTCATTATTAAAAAACCAACCCTGCCCATAAAAATATTATTATCTACCTTGTTCAACTTTTACATACTATGCAATATGATGAGCAAAGTACATTTTGATGTTTATTTACGTGGCGAGAGTATTAATTTTAACTGAATAAAACGATACATTCTCTAATTTGGTGTGTCCATATTTATGAACTAACACTAAAACTGGAAGAAAGTCGATAAACAAACAATCATCTTGATCAACGTCATGATCATCATAAATTGGATTTCATTTATAGAATCACTTAAACAAATCATCAATAATAATAATATATCCATGTCCATAAAATATATCACGAGTAATATCATTTTATACTTTTTCAAAAATAATTACAAATGGATTATCATCGATTTTCATTTTTGGTTTATTGGATTTGTTCACTCCATCGTCACAATCGCATTTACGGCAATGGTTTGATTTATAGGCGCTGCTTAAAAGCTCTTTCGATATAAATTAAATCAAGATTACATCTCAAATTTCCATTTATGCTTGATAGCGTGGGAAATTAATAACGACGATCGTAGCTAATTGACTGTTACGGACCGCCTTCAACAAATTCATGTCATTGGATTATTAGCATAAGAGATATGCCTTGTTAAATACGGATCACACTTGTTATAAATATCTGAAAAGGCCAAAGCATAAAGAGCTACTTACTGGATAATGTACAAAAACATAACTCGTAGCGTAAGTGCAAAAACTATTTTATATTCGTTCCGAGATGCGCCATCGGAAATGCCTACAAATCTTTCTGCACCACATCTTTTCCAAGCAAGCAAATCAGAGACTTACAAAGCGGTGTGGTGGTGTTTATTGCCGCGGAATTAGGATGCTGCTGGCTTCTGATGATGATGATGGTGATACTAATGGGTATGAAAGGGTAAAAGTAAAACAAAAAGCATGACTCCTTTCATATCCAGTGTAGCGCATCATCAACTTACTTACAGACTCAAAATCCCTTTTTAAAATGTGAGTTCATGTTTTGTATGTGTGTGTGGGCGATGAAGTATGATCTAAGTATCATATTCATCATAAACAACATCCTCAATCCTCAAATGAATTTTATGATATGATTACATGTACCTTGTTCAGAATTCATGTTCAATTTGCTTGATGATGATGACGACGATGTATGTACCTACATACATTAAACTGACTACGCCATGCATAGTTCATCTTCTGCTTAATAAAAATGGTAGATTCGAATAAAAAACTTGAGTACAAATACATATAACCAGTAAAGTGTATCCAGTAGAAGTAACAAACGTTATAAGTTGTAAGCAAAGCATTGGAATCCATTATAATGGTCTCTTGCTGAGAATGTTCTGATTTCTTCACTCCAGCTCATCTTCCATCAGTCACGACAAACAGCCTAGTGCACTCAGCTAAATCTCCTCAGTCAGTCCTTTGGCTACTATGATTATTTAAGCATGTTTAAAATTTCTCTAACGACTTGATGCTCGCCTTAATGGCATTTGAGCCACAAGTACGAATTTTTTGAACTTGAGACCTTATAGCTAAACTATTACAATGAACAATAAGAATTAATCAGCTTATTTGTCGTATATTAGCTTTATACGTCAATGAGCTGCAGATGTACTTGCATTTTATATTCCTGTATGGCTATTTGAACGAAACCTATTCAAATTCTAAATTAATCAGCATCCTGATTAAAAACATCCTTGTTTTTGCACCCATGGTTAGTTCATCGTTGAAAGTACCACTTGTTCCAGTGGTAGTTTGAGTTAGCCCATTAACATTTGAAGGCGGCTTAGTAAAATATTATATATTCTATTGTCTACGAGAAGTGTAACCTTTGTACTCATGATTTGAAAAAGACGGTATTATGGTCGTGGAAATGGAGACGATGAGTTAAGAAGCTCATAATTCAATTAAATTTTGAAGTTTATTGCGTATAGCATCACAAATAAGCTACTACATGGTATGCGCTTCCAGTGCGAGACTGGGAAAGGGAATATTATATTCCAAGACATAACTTTTCAGAGAAGCAGAGCTACAAGTAACATAGAAAGTCTGAAGTATTGTAGTAACTAAACAGACAATGCATTCACATTGTAATAAACAAGTGTTCTCCGATTCGGCAACCCTAATAAGGATTTATAGCAATTCTGCACATCTTGACAATGATAGCTTTCAATGCTTAAAGTACAACGTTCATCTTTTCGTACAGGAAGTTATTATATAAAGCGCCACACATAACTCATTCCTAAAATAATATATTAATTTAATACTATTTGCAGATTCTGATTGCTATATAAAACATTATAAAAAATATTTGTAAAGACTAATGCGGATACGATTATTTAGAATTTTTTATTGTAGCAGAAAGTTGAACTCATGAACCCATCCTCTACCTTCTTTTGACTAGATTTCAGTGTAATGTAAGTGTATTTTAACTGGACACGTAAATGTTTTTATACTTAAATAGATAGGTATTGATGATTTGTTCTAGTTTTATTATTTTAATTTTCCACTCCTTCAATGAAGCAATTATCGGAAATATTCAAGGGAGAACCCATATTGTCGAAATACCGTGTGGCTGATGCATACATAGCTATTTAATGTGGAGAAAAAAGTTTGTTCGCAAATGGGATTTGTCAGGCATTACGCACTTCGGCTTTTTGTATAACTGCAGTAAAAATAGAGAATATATTTTTTGTAATGCAATAAATGCAACATGTCACATCAGCTCACTGACGATTGAATTAGATTTTGTCTATGAACAAAGCAGAATGCATGTGCCAAGCACATTGAAATGTTTAATTTCCTGTGTTTTGAAACTTCATACGTCATGGTTTAATCAAAATTAGAAACGTCCTAAGAAATATAGTGTTTCTATAAGAGCTCATGTCAGTTTGTCGGAGCAGTCA
>JAHZMV010001671.1:0-13304 GCA_027743765.1 Coecobrya sp. COE2
CTTTTTTTTGCATGCATCAACACTCTCACATTTGTGTACACTATTTAATCCTCTAATTTTTACTTTAGCAAACCAAGTTGCAAAAAAATCCTTTTTGGTCACTAGTCTACCAAAAAAACACACACACATACACAGAGAGAGACCAACCAGCATAACTGAAAAAGTACACAATACTTTTTTTTTGGATTGGATTAGTAATGCAAAAATGGAAAAAATATACAGTAGTCCTTGTTTCATGACATGGTAAACATAATAATAAGCATGTGCATACATGTTTTTTTCTGCTTTCTTCTGTATAATATACACAGGATAGATATAATATAAGTGCCTACACAGACTGGAAGGAAAAATATATATTATTATAGCGACAGGATTGAATCATAATAGCAATAAAAAAGGAAAATAATAATAACCAAATGGACTGGTTGATTGCTATACTAGCTAATATTATTATAGTTTATGAGGATATGTATACGTGCACATATGTACAACATTACGCACTACTTTCACTACCTGGCTGTGTGGTAGTTTGTTTGGCACTCGGCACTTGCTGGTACAATAACAACAAAAGAAAAAGGAACAGAAAAAGGACAAAGAGAGAGAAGGAGAGACAGGGGAAAAATGTATACTTTCCTTTTAAGAGGCAAGCGTGCAAATCCGAGCAGTATATTCAGCAGTGTTTTATATGGCAAGGTATGTGACAGTCGACAGTGTTGTTGAGTAGTGAAAAAAATGTAGGTAGGTTGACTACTTCTGGATTGGATTGCTTTTGTGTTGGTAACACAAGAGGACGATAAAAATGTATGTATATGGTAGAGCCTCTAGTCTTGGTTAGCGTTTGCATGAATACCTGAGCCTTTTCAAGCTGACAAGTTGACGATGGATTGAACGTGACACGGACAATACGTGGATGTCGATACTGTTACAAAAGGAGAGGGCGAGAAAGGTTGGACGAGAAAAAAATGTGGACACATTACTCGCACTTGGAAAATCCATGTGGCATGTGGTAGTCGTATATGTATAACTTGATGTTATAGGAAAGAAAGCAGTGTACATAGCTATATACACTAGTAATAAAATTGTAGGAATATACTTTTTTACATTCCCTAAACTAACCCGTGTGGCTGGTAGAAGGTATAGGCAATGAAAACTAGAGGAACTCTCAGTTTGAGATAGGAAGAGGCTAGCTATTTTCCCGCTATAACAATAATTGGAATAGTATATCTAAACATTGACCGCTGGATACTACTTCTAATAACACGGTATGTCTACCCGTATTATGTGGGCGATACGTAAATTGGCAATGACACTAATGCTGGCATTTCGGTCGGTTAGCAGACATTTCCACATTTTTTCACGAGCTGCTGCACTACCTATTAAATTCGATAAGGCAAGGGGACTAATAAATACGGAATAAAAAAATGCTATAGACTAGCTGATAGTAGCACTGCTGACTAAAAATGCAAGTTCAAATGAAACCGCATAAAAAATTACTTTGTTAGGAATGCGTGCTCGGGAGTCACAACCTCATAAAGTTTGATGTGTGTGTCTTGAAGATACTTAACTGGAGTTTATACTCCATTATTACGTCGTTGTTACTACCTCTCCATTTATTATGCAAAGTAGTTTCAACAAACTACTTACACCACACCTAATCATCTTGAGCGCTGTATGTGTGTAGTATATAACTTGGTTAAATGCTCGTTAAACGACTATAATATGAGGGCATAAAATGTAAATGTGATAAAGGAACTATAAAAAAAATAAGCAATTTTAGATTATATCTATTTTTCTCATTTGGATTGTTACAACCGCAAATACTTGTTCCAATTTGTATGCAAAAATCATTTCAGTTTATCCAACATAAATGCATCTATTATAGAGGAAGTTGTTATAAAAGCTTGTTGTTGTAATACCTTATAAATTCGTCAGCAGCAGTCCAGTTTGATCCAAGCCACTAGTATCGTAGATGATTTCTCGTGACGACATTGTCCTTGTTGTCCCCCTTCCCATTGTGCCTTTCCTCCAATGTCCACTGTTAGCCCAACAATAGACCTCACTGTCATTCCAGTTATAGTACGTACGTATCTAGTTTTAGATTTTTAAGCCTACTTGGCTCCGCCCTTTTTCTAAACATTCGCCATTTCACACAATTTTCACAAGGCAAAAAACTTCATGTCTCAAACTATTTTTCCCATTTCCATTTTAATGTCAAAAAACCAGTAAACAGTTTTGGCAAGTGTCAAACACACAGGACAATAATGTGGGACCGCAAATAGTTCAAAAACTATACTGACCTACTAGTGATGTCGCAGACAGTGACTTTACCCACACACTACTATAAACTTTCATGGTGACATTTTACATGTATTTTTCTCTGGGGAGAAAGACCGCAAATAGTTCAAAAACTATACTGACCTACTAGTGATGTCGCAGACAGTGACTTTACCCACACACTACTATAAACTTTCATGGTGACATTTTACATGTATTTTTCTCTGGGGAGGATATTCAACAAGCGCTCGCGCTCTCTGTTGTACTTTCAACTCGTTGTTCTGTACTAACAACTAAATATGCAATGTATTCATTACAATTTTCATAATAAAGCCATGAATGTCTTGTAAAAAACGTCAACAACCGTCCTTTCTTCCGATTTGGCTCATTACACTGACATGATGACCTTGGGAAAAGAAAAATAGTATAGCATTTTTTCCCTTTCTCTTCTCGCTCTCCCTAGCCAATCTCCATATTTATGGGACAAGCTAAATGCCTACAGCCGCACGAGCCCAGCCACTGGTGGTGGCTCTCTCCCGTCAACTTTTATCTACTTTCCGCCGTCATCATCATCATCAACAAGAACATGAACGTCTACTTGACTAATCACAATCACATTTTTTACACTCTCTCAAGTTTTTTTTCGCTTCCTCAAAAAAATAAAACTAATGCATGTGGTATATGTCCCTCCACATGTATATTTGTAATGTCCTAGTCTTTTACTCTTTTACCCAGCCAGATAACAAGTGAACTTGAACTTTCCGTCTGATAGCATCAGTAGTGCAAAAATGCATGTACACTTTTTTGCTAGCTTTTTATAGAAACCAGGGTACAAACGACGATGATGATGATAAGATGCTGTGAAATCCAATCCAATATTTGTTTTTAGATGAACACTTATATATTGAAGCCAGTTGAAGAAATCCTTTTCTCTTTCGCCACACCACTCAACACTCTCAACTTAACCTACTTGTTCGTGAGAAAGAACAAGTTGTCGGAGTAGAACAAGTAGTTGTACGTTATACGTACCTTACGTAGATAAGACCCAGCGCAGATGATGATGATGATGAGAATAATATACCGATAATATAATACCCCATATCAATTCGCCGTTTTCTCCAAAACCCCAATCCCAATTTGGCATGTTGCGCTATTTATCACGAGTCATTTTAGCCAGATCCATTTACATTTGCACTTGTAAACCATGAAATGTGTCAATATGACTAAGGTACTCCCATCAATTCCGTAGGATCCCTAGAAGAGAGAAAAAACCGTTTTGGTGGGTATCCCTTCCTTAGATATTCTAATAAATGGGAGTAATCATCTTTATTCTTTCTCTCAGAATGAATGTTGTTCTTACTGGCTTATAATACACACGGATTTTTTCCTTTTGCTCTGCTTCTAGTCACTTAACTTAATACAAGTCGATAGGTATATATCGGTCTCTACTTAGGCTAAGCCGAGCTCGTTTTGCCTCCTTATTTTCTTGAAATATACATGAAAATGGAATTGCCAGAAGAGAGAGAAGAGCAAGCCAAGAAACGATGTTGATTGTGTGGTATAAAAAATGTACGTAACTGGATCCAAGCTATTGCTACTTTTCCTGCTGGAGAGTAAAAATAAGAGGAAGGAGATAGTGTTTTTTACTGTTGCAAATAAATAAATGCGATGCAATGATGGTAGTGATGATGATGATAATGTTGATATCGGCTACAACGCAACACTTACTACTACCACCACTTGGCTCTCACATTCACTATTTTCTCCATTGCACACGTATTATGTATATAGCGAAAAAATCAGCCAGCACAACTGTTCATGGGAAAGGATACCTAATAAATATTATTATGTACCTCCACGACGGAGCAGCACACTCACAGAGTTACTCCACAACTACCACTTTTTGCTTTTCTACTTATTTCAAATGGAGAATAAAAAGTGTGAACTGGTACAATATAATAGGAACATATTATTATACATATATTGTAAATAGGCCAGACCAGACCATAGATAGAGGGCCAAGCACAATAATAAGTAGCATTGCCTAACAAGTAACTTGAGTCAGCCGAGAAAGAGTGAAAATAAGAAGGAGGAATATTTTCCCTTCTTACAACATGTCTTTTTTAATCAATTGAGTTGTGTGCCTGTGAGTGTGTGTATGTGTGCAAGCAAGGAAGAGATATAAGTAGACACTAAGGCTGTGTGTATGTCTAGATGAATGGATGGAAGGAATAAAACATCATGCATTTCTCCTATTCCTGCCAGTTTTACCCGTTTTATCTGTTTATAGGGCCTTTCTTATAGGTTTCCAGCGGGAGCAGCAGCAGGAGTTTCATAGAAGGAGCGCATACACACAGTATATGATACAAAATGATGGAAACAAGATCCCACCCCGTTTTCTGTGTGCAAGTTAGATAGAAGAAGGAGCAGCAGCATGTAGAAAAGAATAAAAGAGCCTCTCTGCTTTGCTTTCCAAAAATACACACAAAATTTTTTATGCGGGTCTGACTAAAGCACACGCGGCATATATGTATATATATATATATACACAGTAGAGCATCATCATCATGATCATCGTCGAGAAAAAGCATGATGATCATCATGGCATGGATAGAGCATGGAACTTGGTGGAACACATGATGCGATGTTTCTTTACAAGACTTTGGGATGGAGAGAGAGAGAGACGCGAAGAATAGGAATCCAGGAGCAAGAGCCGAGAATGGAATGTGTGGGAACTTGGTGGAAGCATGGAACAGGAAGAAGAGCCGAAAGTGAGGGAACGAGCTGGATGGAAAGTATAAGCTCTCGCTGTGCTTTGCTTCCTTGCTTTCAAGCTATCTATATATATATCTTTAGACTAGTATAATAACTTATAAAAAAAGATTGGTTGGTGATGGTATAGCTATGTAAAGTCTAGAAGCTTGTTGGATGGATTGCTAGAAAGAGAGAGAGAGAAGAAGTAGTCTGCTCTGTTGCGAGAGAGGCGATGGGGAACGACTGCCGGCGAACAAGGGGAATGGGAAATAGAGAGTGAAATGGAAGGATGGAAGGGATAAAATAGACCCTTTGAATTGAAATGCGTGTGAAAGAAGGGCTGACCTAGTTGCCTGGCTAGTGGAACAGGCACATCTGCATATTATATAGAGAGATGTGTTACGTTTTGGAGGAGGAAAGGAGGACCCTTTTCACTGGATGATGCGATGACGAAAGGATTGTACGGGCTGGTAAATTCTTTAGAGAGATGGGCTTTCAACAAACTCACCGTCACTTAACGTGACATAGAGGAAAATCCGATTATGATTTTTTTTCTACTTATTTCGTTATATACCATAATATTCCCAATATTCAAATCTTTACTTGAAAGTCTATTGTAAAATCAAAAGGAAATTGTACTGTACACAGTACCATGTTTGTTTGGATAAAAAAAGTAGTAGTCTGGTTTTTATCAGTTAACTCGTGAAAATGATAAACAAACCTAAATATATTCTATTCATGGCACATCCCCGCATTTACTTTTTATTATGCACCTTTCTTCTCCCAACATGTTTTTGAAGAAGTGAAAAAATAGAGAGAAAAAGAGATAATATTTTGTGTTCATATAACTAACTACGCTGCAATTCTTCCGCTGCTGTTACAAATAACATCCAACCAATCTATTTGATTGCTGTTAGCAAACTTCGTATTATGCCAGCAAGTGAAAAAATAAGTATACGCAAGCTTATATGTACTACTACTCAATCCATTTTGTATGAAGATCACTCTGCTCATTCATTTCACACAAAAAAAAGAAAAAAATACTCGGTTTTTTCGCTTGGTCGCTCTCAGCTCGTCTTGATCTCCTCTTTCGTACTAGTTTTGCTTCTCCATGAACTCCCATTTGCACAGTAAGTACAGTTTACAGGATGCTCTGCGTGTGCCCGTCTTTCTCTCTCTCTCTGACTCATGGCTATACCGGAACTGAACGTTGTGCTCATCATCATCAACATTCGCAATAGTCTACTTAATAGCTTCTCTGCCCAATAATCCTCATTTTTATTCTGCCACTCCAACTCTGCCTCTACTTATAAAAGCTACCAACAGCAAGCAGCAAACAGAGAACATTAACGATGAAGTTCGTAGAAAATGAACATAGGAAGAATCACATCGCAGCAAAAAAGCACAGCCTGCAAAAAATCCAAGCATTATTTTTATCCTTCAAAACAGACAGTTCTTGAGGCGTCTTCTCGAGAAGATACAATTTCCGTTTTCTCTTAATCACATGTAGAATACTATAGGAGAGGAGAAGATAATAAAAATAAATTATGCATTTTTAACAGCAAAAACAACAATATCAAGACCTGAAAGAAGGATAATAGAGTCGTCGTATTATTTAGAGCACATAATATTTACAATCCTTTTGCTTTTAAAGTAATGTAAATTATATTCAAAACTTTTCGGAGCGGTTAGTTAGCATCTGGCAGAATGGAAAAAGCTGTAATCCTCTCTCATCTCTCTCCATCTCCGTTTTTTTGCATTGAAATTCAGATGAGCATGCAAATAAATTTTCAACGTTTATATTTATTCACAATTGAAAAAAACGTGAACGCTTGTAGCGTGCATACCTATATAGATTCCCATGAGCGTTCTAGAAAGAAAAGACGACCACGTAAATACGTACGTGCGAAAAGCTGAAACCATACGGTGAAAATATTATGCATGCTTAAGGTAAATGGATTGGAAGTATTAGCCCGCTAAGGATGTCAGTAATACTGACTCAGTATACACATGTAGGTAGATGGGATGTTGATGTTGGAGGAGTAGATATACCAATCAAACGAAATCGAAACTGACTGGAAGCAGGATGATGTAACATGTGCAGCTGAGAAAAGGCATGGTCATGTTACTGGATTCTCTCTACTGTAATATTATTTTCTTTTTTTAAAAAATAGGCATGGCACATGGTATATGTTTCTAAAAAAGTCATATTATGCATGTGTCTCTGATATCCTACCTAAACTTTTGCAATAATAACAGAAGCGGTGTGGCTCTTCTCTCTCTAGCATCGTAATGTTTCAGCCGTTTTTTTTCTTCTCTAGACCATGCATGCATACCATGCTGCTGGAGTGCTACTACTACTACTCCATACAAATAAAAACATTTCATTTTTTTCTTGTTCGAGGTTTTCCGTCGTCGGAGACAGAGAGAGCGGTTCTCTGTTCTGTTGTACTACTAACAGCATGAGTCTCTGGTTTGGTGCCCCGTTTTTGGTCGATAATCCTCCCACCACACCAGTCCACACTAAACGGAGAAAACCAACGCGATACTGTAATATTTTTACTCTCTCTCGGCTCTTTCTCTCTTCCTTTTGCTTTTCTCTATGCTCTTTTGATACTCGCCTCTCTGCTTTTACTTGGTTTCGTTTGTTTTAGTAAAAATAACGATGCTGATGCTCGGAAAGAAATTGACTGGACTGGCTTGTTGGCTGTGTGGAAAGAGATGCTGTTCTTATGTAGTGCGTTGACGTTGACGAGCTTGATGCCAGATGAGATTTGAAACGAAAACGATTTTCGTCTGATTTCAAGGGAAAAAATGTGATCGCCACCAGTGGTCAAGCAAATGGACAGGAAGTTAATAGGATATACATTACATTGGGACAGCACAGGTTCCATACTGCTAGGGTGAAAATGCTTAATAATTGCTGTGTAACAATAGAGGATTGTGGTGGCTCTGCCAAGGTAAACTGAAATATTTGTCTAGCTCACATGACCAGGCGATATAAGTGGATGAATGGAGGATTAGCTGCTGATTCGTTAGTACCACCGGGTAAATAGCAGGAAACCTACCTGCTCATATGGACTTAGGTTCGGACGATGGGAAATAATATGAGGATGATCTCTGATCACACAAAAAACAGAAGCGATCATATCAAACGATATGCTTTAATATAGAATATATTCATATATGCATGCAAACATTTTATTTGTTTGGCTACAATCAATATTGTTATGTGGTGGTAGAACTAAAAGATCCAACCAAATCCAAAGTACATAGTAAATACCTTGTGTTTTTATGCGGCCATGCAAATGAATACTTAAAAAGCATTCATACTATGTACTTTGTTTTGCTTACTTCCCAGTCCGTATCTAATCTCAACTTTGTTTAGATTTTTTTCTGCAGGATAACATAAGGAAAAAAGCTGCTTAGTATGGCTCACTATGGCTCGGTTCCTTTTTATCTAATCTCCGGTGTTTGGTTTTGCCTCTGGGAGAACGTTCTGTATATGCTTTAATCATCTTATGAAAAAAACATAAAGGGAATATAATAATAATGATACTAAAAATGTGCAACTTAACATTTTTCTAGATGTTTAATGTGTCTACTGAAACATAGGCTATTATATAAAGGAAAAATAACAACAATCATGGCGAAATATTTTGGGATCGTTCATTGCTCGTTCGTTCCCATTTGAACGTTCCCATTTGATGGCCACAATATTCTTTGTGATAATAAGGTAAACCCCACTGAATCTAAATCCTGGGGACACATTTTTTCCACGAAAAAAAATGCAATTTCGTTCTAGCAGCTTTGTCGAGAAGGTTATCTTGGAGAGGGATATCCTGGATTGGTATGGTCTCTGTTATTTTCTACCGTCTACAGTGTGGAGACGGCGTAAGTGGAAAGAAAGGAAATGGACAAGGTCATTGTGTGAAGCAACGACGAAAGGAGAAGTGTGACATTATTCGGGAAAAGTGTCCTTATTTTCTCCGGTTGGTATCCTGCTTGGACCTTTTGCCTGCTTGACACTACACGAGAGACAAGGAGTACATTAAAGGATAAATAATGGGAAGGCTTTTAGTATTATGGCTGGGCTTGTTTGGTTGGTGGATGGATAATGGCATGGTAGAGAAAGAGGTATAGGAAGTAACGGATGAACAACAAGGAGTTTACTCAGAGGAGCTTGATGAATTATGGTTGAGTGAGTGGAAGAGAGAGTTGTTTGCTGTGTGCATGGACATGGACTATGGATTCTTGGCTACTTCTTCTTCTTCATTCTTACTCTTATTTATTGGGAAATGCTCGGGGCATACTAAACACGTCCTTGTACATCCTGCCAGAATTTCTCAACTTTCTTTTACATTGGAAGCTGCGGGCGAGATGAGTTTCAACGAAAAAAAATATTGAGTAAGAAAACCTGTTCACTGTTCAGGTTAATAAGAGGTAAATTGTATATATGCCTACTTCTGATATGCCTATAATATGGGCTTTCTCCTATGGAGTTGGTGGGCGGCGACAAGAATATAAAGTTTGATTGGAATGTGTAGAGGAAGGACTGCTAAAACATTTTATGCTTTCTCCAGTTTGGTTGGATGATTTAATTCAGTTCAGATTTGGAGAGGAATGTGGCAAAAATCTCCAATCTCATATAGTACAGCAGGCACTAAATGCAAATAGTAAAGTAGGTCAACAGTCAAGATGATAGCCAATTTATCTGTAAAAATTCCAACAGAAGGAGTCCCTGTCCTAACGAAGGCCAAACTTGTCATCATGTCGTCGTGTGTAACATATGTACGTAAGACGTTGTGAATACATGAACAAAATGGAAAGAAAGGCATGAATTTTTTCAAGTGGATTTTATGCAAGTATGGTATGGGAGAAAGATAACCGAATGAAAAGGACACAGCAATGGCCATCTATCCTTGCTCCAGCACACTGCATTGTTCTTGAAAACTTCACTACGGACTACACCGACAAAGGTATCCTGAGTGAAAATATTTGCGCGTTACCTTACCTTCGTTTGCTGCTATGTTGAAATTGAAATTATTGTTATGCAGATAAACCCAAACTCAAAAAATAAATAAATAATTTTGAATAATGTTCTGATTGAATTTTGGAAAGACGCAAATTGGCATTTATTTTTAGAACATTGAAATAATTATCAAATTAGATAAAAATTCCGAAGAAAGTTCATATTCAAAATGGGTGCCTATACATCCTGTACCATCTACTGTGACGCGTAAGTCGCAGTAACTTTCCCATCCATTTTTGCATAAAAATCTCATTTAAGGAAATTAAATTTTTAAAAACGATATTAAGGTCAATTAAATTTTTAAAAAATNTGGCATTTATTTTTAGAACATTGAAATAATTATCAAATTAGATAAAAATTCCGAAGAAAGTTCATATTCAAAATGGGTGCATATACATCCTGTACCATCTACTGTGACACGTAAGTCGCAGTAATTTTCCCATCCATTTTTGCACAAAAATCTCATTCAGGGAAATTAAATATTTTAAAAAGCGATATTAAGGTCAATTAAATTTTTAAAAAATGCAATTTTCATCTTATCATGCAGTCGACGAGTGAATGGCACTCTAGATGACCCGTATAAGTACAGATGCGGAAATGAGNCACTCTAGATGACCCGTATAAGTACAGATGCGGAAATGAGCTAACCTGGGCGGGAATTAATCATTGTCTGAATAAAATGTCCGCTCTTTGTACCGGTGGACTGGAAGTTGTTAAATCCGCAACGGGTAGTGGTAATGAAAGGTAATGAATGCAATGAAAACCATTTTCCTATAAAAAATATGACCCCAAACTAAAGTATGTACATATATGACAAGATACGCTTATTTCCTGTTTTTAAAAGATATTTGAAATGTCCATCCCGTGGCCTGTCTGAGCGTGAATTCATCAGCATCCTTTGCAGCGTGTTCCTTTTGGCGTTGGTATTAATTGGCGCGTGTCAGTACACCGTTGGATGGGCATTCATTAAAGAGAGGGACATTTACAAGCGATTAGCTGGATTTAGTTTCAAGAAATGCAAACCTCCTCCTCAAATGCTTCCTGTAATAACCGAGCCAATGACTACTTCGAAGCAGACTGTTATCCTTAGCGAAATCGAAGCGGCCCAGAAGTTGGATCAAATTTATAACGACCCTACGATGCTGGCCGTAGTTCCCGTTGGTCCGATTACCACTCCCTCAGTACAACAGGTTGAAAAGGTCATAATTGCAGGAGTTGAGATACAAGAAATAGTGGAGTTCGAGGGCAATAAAGTCGAAAAAATCAAAAAGGCTTCCACCGAGGCTGTTGTAGATGAGGAGGGAAACTCCAGCCCTTGGAAAGCATCTTCTAAAGGGACGGTAGATTCGGATCGTCGTTTGATCAATGACTTGGGCCAGGAGACGTTGCCAGAGCTGAAACCGTTAAGAAAACTAGAATGGCTGGCTTGTTGGTGTCAGATGACCGTTGTGGTGTCCTGGATTCTACTGATTAGCTTCTTGCTTTACATGTTTATATACTATGTAGGTCATAGGCAAACTTTTTTATGATGCATATTTTTGGCGTTTTTTACTTTTACGTGGAAAAGCGATTTGAATTTATAAAATTATTTTAATTTTGACAGAAACCAAAGGTCGAGATGGATGCCAAAGTCCCGATCGAGGGCGCTTCAGTGCAAAGGCGTTAACTATGTGATTGTTAACAATTATTTTAATTTTGACAGAAACCAAAGGTCGAGATGGATGCCAAAGTCCCGATCGAGGGCGCTTCAGTGCAAAGGCGTTATTATTTCGGATAATTAGTCATCTAGCTTTAAATAGATTTTGTATCAAAGGGACAAATGAAATTCTTCGCATTTGCAAAATTGAAACGTGTATTAACTCATGAAAATAAAAGTATTAAACTTCGTGACAATTATCATGTACCCAATAAAATTATCATGATGCAAATATGTGATTGATTATTGTCCCATGCTTTCCATTCTTCTGGATTTTAAGGTCAAAGTACATAATTTAGCATAAAATGTTATCAATTACGCGATCATCAATTTTTTCATATTCAATTAGAGCTTATTAGAAATTATGCAATAATTCTTATATTTTAAATATGTTCGGATAAGTTGCAATTAGTATGCAGATACGCATTTCCTTTCCTGGAAAGGATTTCCTTTCATTCACTTCCTGGAATATTTTAAGCTTAATTTCCTTTCATTTCTACTTAATTTATTCACCAATTAGCCTCAGCTTTTCTTATCTTTCCATACTAATATGAATTATACCTTTGTTTATAACATTTTCCTGTGCTCTCCTAGAAAGAGAGGTGAAGGTGAACATTTAACTTTCAATTTTAATTAATTGACCATCTAGTACCTGAGTACCTGATATTGCAACAAAGGTTGTACCTGGCAGTCAAAAATCATTACGCTTCTTGATTCTTTCTTTCCCTTTGCCTAAGCATGTATGTACCTAAATCGGAAGGATAGCTTGTCGCTGCAACAGCATTTTTGTTTAAACTATTTACATCTACAAACTGCCATCAATTTTATGAATAATGATACCTAAAAGTCAGGATTTATCCAGAGTTATTTAAGGTTAAATACCTACATAATTGAAATGAAATGAACTTTGGACTCTTAAACATTATTTATATGATTAAAAGTGGGAGAAAGTGGTGCGGAATTTTCCAGTAATCATGACCTCTATATATTGGTGCATTTATATTTTGAAAGATTATTCTTATTATTTTTTGCTAAGCCTAAATTTCCTGTTTATCAGAATATGCATATGATTTATCCCCTTTAAAATCGTCAAAATTCCATGCTAGGTACTTCCGGTTGACCTTTCTTTCATTTAAAATCAATGCAGCTATTAATTTATATAATTTTATGCTAAAAAGGAACAAACTTAAAATTAAGGAAAAGGTAACAAATTCAAGCCCTTGAATTCTTCATCCAGAATTTTATGCAAATTTGAAATCTAGGTCAAAAGTTCAAAAAAACGGTATAAATAGCCGAGAAATTGGTAAAATCGCCATCAATTAGGTTTTTGCACTGGCAGTGAAAGCAACAACAACAGCTAACTTCTCTGACTAGTGGTCAAAAACGTTCGTCAGCAAAAGTCTTATGTTTCTGAGATTTTGCACTCGAACAATTCCAACTTCAACAAAGTCTTAAGTTTCCGAGATTTTGTAGTGTTCCAGTCAATTCCAACAAATCTTACGTGTATGAGATTTTGTAGTATTTCAGTCAATTCCAACAAATCTCAAG
>JAHZMV010001672.1:0-12505 GCA_027743765.1 Coecobrya sp. COE2
TGAATACTATTGTTAAATGGATATTTTTATAAGTGGAAAAGTTAAATTTAAATGTATATTCTGATGTGATAAAATATTAAAAAGAATCTCCGATTATATACGAAGGAATGCAATTATTCATAGAAATAAAAAATAAAAGAGATATTAAAAATATTGAACTTTTGAAAAAAGCTGCCAGTTTTATTTCATCATCGCGTAAAATCTAAAACCATAATTTCGCATTTTCATTTTAAATGTAAGCATGCTAAAACGCACACAATCATGAAAATTTGCAGAGGCGCATGCAACACAACCGGATTCTCTCAGCTAATCATGCAAACATTTAAAGATGCAAGGTGGTGATCGTTACCGCTGCGTACACAAAATGACATGGATTGGACTGTAAATAATTGCCTGAAATAAATATAAGACATAATGGCGAATCATATCAGATTCAAATTAATTCAAAATAAAACAGCAAACTAATGGTAATGTTCTATTCAAGATGATTTTTCAAAAGAAATAATAAATAAGTCATTGTTCAAAACTTCAGAAATAATTTTAAATAGTTTCATCGTTTTATTGCTTTGCATATCATTAGGCTTTCAAAATCATTAGTCAGTATTTGGTTCCTCAAAAATACATTATTGAGTATCGTTTAAATATGCAAAAAAAATTATTGACAAAAACAGGTTCACTGAGGATTGTTGATACATGACAAGTCAATATCCACCATCAAATATATCGTATAATGCGATTGCAAAAGGTTGTAGGTTTTCCATAAAATTACCAAATAAATAATATTAACAATAACTTTTCTTTACACTTAGATTTGTTAATTTGTTTTAAAGCTTTCCACAGAACACAATAAAGTAGTGCTACTTCGCGCTACTTAATAACAGGTTTAATTATTTAGTATAAATTAACAGTTAAGCTCCATACATTTGAACAAAACAAATATTTCCAATTTAATCTTAATTATCAGTAAATTATATAATAATTATTTGTATTAACTAAACAAGGAATTTTTCGACATTTGTGGACCAAAGATGAAACATCCACAAATACTCAACTAGCAGCATGAAACTGCTTTAAACGTTTTGCTTATTACCCGCAAACCCTTAATCACTCCACATTTCAAGAAAATCAAGGAATTTTTCGACATTTGTGGACCAAAGATGAAAACACCACGTTAAATGATCTACACTACTAATTCGCACTTCCTTATACACTCATCTATTCTCCATACAAGCTAAATTAAGTGATTACATTTCACTTTACAATTGTAAACCCGATTACATTTTAATTTCAAGGAATTTTTCGACATTTGTGGACCAAAGATGAAGTCTACAAGAAAACTTTTTAAACCATTTTCCTATTCTAAAAATATAACATCTCGTTTCAACTCAAATATAAATTCTGTACGCACAAATCTTTACTTCTTCTTGCATCTTTACTTTTACAAAAAATACCTAAACATTGTTAACTTAACCATTGGATTACATCGATGAGCAAATTTTTGAAATACAGATATCTTATCTTACCTCGATATTTTAACCTTTTCAAAACAGCCATCCTACCAATCTAATCTAATCTCCAAAAAATACCCCATGATCGATGTCTTCAGCTTCTTCTGGCGTGACTTCGTTCCGTTTGGAAAGGTACATTGATTTCCCAGCGTATAGTCCCATCTGCCTTGCTTGTGTCCACAGTCGCATCTACAATTAAGCAAAATAAGAAAATTGATTAGTTAATTAAATAATTGATAAATTTTTTTCTTCCATTAAAATAAAAGGTGAAGTTAAACCTACCTGAAACCAATGCTTGCTCCACTCCCACTTTGGAAAGCACACATCCCCCGCAGCAAAAATGTTCGGGTGGGAGGTACGCATGGCGCTGTCCACGAAAATACCTTTTTCGGGATCATGGTCTGCTACGCTGCAGAACAACTCCAAGTTTGGAACCACTCCTGTCGCAGAAATTACCAGATCACAGCCAACCACCGTTCCATTGTTCAGTGTAGCCAATACTGGCCACTTGTCTGGATCATCAGAAGAAGCGACCCCTTTCTTAACCTCAGTACACTCTACTTCGTACAAAATTTGGACGTTTTTGCGAAACTGCTGGCCTTCTAGTCGAACACCTTGATGCCAGTCAGGTCCTAAGGCACTTCCAAAATTGTCGCTATCTGTTGGCTTCTTATCAGCCGAGTGCGAAGGAGAAATGGAGGTAATTGTGTATTTTCTGCGTTTAGAAGGCGGCGTTCTTTTCTCACTGCTACCTACTGGAACTGGGACTGATGCGAGTGGAGAATCTTGAGTTGAGGCTGCTGAGGTTGATGTGGAAGATCCTGCTTCTTCAGTGGAACTTGACTCAGAGAGCTTACATTGTATAAAGAATTCTGCAGCTCCTGGATCCACAAAATGGGCGCAAATTGACTTGTCCTTTATGGCCCAAACGATATCCACTCCGTTGACTTCATGCCTATACAAAGTATCAACAGAGACAATTTAATTTTAATTCCTACTTCATAGTATTGATGTCATTTTCTAAGTTTCTGCTAGAGTTTAGATTTTTAGCTTACACAAATTCCGTTGCAATCCCTCCATTCCCCAGCAATAGTACTTTCCGAGCCTTGGAAATTTTTAAGGCGAGGTCTGCAACAGATTCTGTGTCCCTGATGCCAACAACGTGTTCCCAACCTGGAAACAATACCCGAGGAGATGCTCCGCTGCAAATGCAAATTTTCTCGTACGAAAATCTCTCACCGGCCTTTGTGACAACTATCTACAAAATCATAAGAATAAAAATAGTTAATAGATGAAATGAGTAAAATACGGTTTTTACACTACACTTAATTATAATAGCCAACCTTTTCTTCAGGAAGCAACTGGGAAACTTCTCCGTGTACCACTCGAACACTCTGATGAACATCCTTAAAACTCTTGAGACTCTTTTCCACGATAATAAAATCCTCCAAAGTTTTACTCAGTCTGGTCACTTGACAAGCTTCCTTCACCACTGGCGAGGCACTTATCAAAAGAATCCTGGCTTCCTGGTCAAACTCCAAAATCTACAAAAAAACAAAGAGACACACAGAACGATTGATTAATTAATGGTTATACCTCCCTGGGTTATACACAAGTCAATCATTTTTAAACCTTAAAACATTAAGTTCATTCGGTCGCCACCACTAGAAATCTTACCTGTTCCACACAAGAAACGCCAGCAATTCCCCCACCAATCACAGCAAAAGTGTAGCTATTTCCCTCCAAATCATCCTTTCTCCTTTCCCTACTCTCATCAACCTCACCTCCACAATCCATTAAACGCCCAGAAAGCTAACTATCCTCCTCCTCCTCCTAACGTAATTAAACTATCCAACCAACTACAGTTAACAAACTCATCTGCTAAAATAACCCATCTCTCCTTCTACGCCCCAACCCCACAAATTGAGGTGCACTCTCCCCAGCAGATAAAAATCAACTGAAAGGTCTCCTCCAACTAATCCACCTCAATTTTAACTCCTTTCAGCCACGCCACCAAAAACTTAATTGTTCTTTGAGGAATCAGGTAGGTGTAAAACATAAAGCCTTTCTTTGTGAATGCCTCGGTGGCATTTTCTTAGGAATTTTATCTATTTCTGTCCTCACGTACATCCTGCCTGCATGAAAAATCCAAAAAGGATTTCAACGATTTCACGTGCGCCCAAGCCACTTTTTTTTACACTTTGCCTGGCTTGCTCAATGATGGCTCGTTACTCGTTACAATGCTCTTTCCTCATTTCTGGCCAGAAGAGAGGGTCCGGCTCTGGTTCTTTCTGGCCGAAAACGTGAACAAAGGACACAGCATGCACTCCACAGGTCCACCTAGCATGAAGGTTTAAAATATTTTAATCTCTTTCCTTTTTTCATTAACTCTTCATGTTTTATGAGATGGCTATAATTAAGCTTGAAAGTTTTTAGGGTTTTGGGTGCACAATGGGATTACAGTTCGTTGTAGAAAGAAAGGATTGCATTGAAAATGCATCTTATTATTTTTTGGGTGCAATCCTTTTCCTTCGTATAGTGTCAAGTTGAAACTATCAACTTTAGGTACTTAAAAGTTAAGTAGAGCTAAATTTAGAGTCTAAAGCTTATTAGATGGAAGGCTTGAAAGATTTCATAAAGAAATAGATAATTCATTATCATAATGGAATGCACCTACGCACTTATTTACTTTTCACACCTGCCTTTAAATTAAAGTATTAAGCCGAAAATTTCCATTAAAGCTAAGTTAAACGGTCACCTTTCATTTGGTGGACAGGGCATGATGCTATAAATTATTGTCAATAATGACCTGCCTTTAAATTAAAGTATGAAGCCGAAAATTTCCATTAAAGCTAAGTTAAACGGTCACCTTTCATTTGGTGGACAGGGCATGATGCTATAAATTATTGTCAATAATGCAATTGTCTATGCTTTGCTTATCAAAGATTTCTCGTTGTGTATCACTTTGCCCCAGATTGATAGGATGATAACTTGTGCAATGTTACGGACAAGGACCTCTAGTTTGCCAAGTTAAATGATAGCTTATCTTCATGAAAATGACTTGTTCACAAAAACACACTTTATTTAATTAAAACTCATTTCTCATCTTCACTCTCTTTTATTTCTATTTTTTCTTCATTTTTCTTCTTCAATTTTATGACGTCATTTCAATATTATTATTACATTTTAATTACATGGTACATATATCCTTATTATAATAATTATTTTTTTCCTTAAAGGTATACATGTATCAAATCATCATCATCAGCTGCAGCAGCATTCTTTCCTTCCTTTCACTCAATTAATCAGTTTAAATACTAAAAAAACCATAATCTTTACAGTTTTACATACACACAATATACAACTCAACTTGAGTAAAATTACACACACGCAAATCGGAAAGTAAAACAAAAAAGAGACAAAAAATGATAATGATTTTTTTTGTTCTGATCAGCACACCTTTTAAAATTCACATATTTAATTATAAAAACCGTTACTAAATTAATTTGTTTTATTCTGCATACTTTTTATAGCACACGTCTCTCTGTAAAATATATATAGTTATCGTCATTAATAAAAATCCACCTTAAAATGTAATTGACATCTGATAACTTTTTCTTTTAAGATGGGTAAAATAGTTAAAATTAATTATTGGTAATAATAATTTATCTAATTATGTCGTTAGTACAGTTAGAGTATTATGATTCCCTTCTCGTTCAAGTCTCTACCATTTCACATCTCTCTCAACTAGTCAAAAAAAAACTCTAACCAATCATTAAAAATTCTCACTTCCACCATTTTAAATACCTTCCCATTGTCCATCTTCCAAGTTTAAAAAAAATTCTTTCCATTATTTATCCCACCCAGCAGGGGTTTCTTTTTAAATGCCATAATAATATACGTACATACATTAACTATTATTTTTAAATATTCTCTCTCTCTTAACTTTTCTGAACAACAAACCATAATTATATATTTTCTTGTCAAAGTTAAAAATGCAAAGCGACCATACAATCAGTTCAATTTTTTCATATAAACTTTCTTCCTTTTTTTGTGCCTTTCAAAATCCTACCTAATATTTTCCTTTTTGCTTTAACTAGGCCACCAATTTAAAACAGACGTTACACAATTCTGTGACACTCGAGAAACCTTACCTATTTTATTTTTTTATGCTAAAAATGTTTCAGTTATTTATGCTCATTCTTCTTCGTTTCGTTAATGTATCATACATTAGGTTCATATCACTAAAAAAAACACCGCTTCCCTTCCTGCCCTTCATTATACTTATTACTGTTACTTGTTGCATTCAAACATTATCATTTTTTTAGTCTTGATTCGTTAAGTTTTTTCTTCTTCTTCTCTAATCATAAAAAAAAGAACAGCAAAGTTACCTATCTCAAAAAAAATGTACACTTAATTAATAATAAGTCCGTTATATATTGAAAACATCTCTAGTGATGATGATGACGACGACGATTTTTATACATTAAAATTACATATTATTACAGACAGATAGAGTAACAGATATTTTTGATTGAATTCTTAAAAGTTAACTTATATTTAAGTTATTTATGATATAGGTACAGATTTTAAAAATTATATTATTTAGCTTACTCTTTGTAGCGCAGTTATCTCTCTATTTTTATACACTATTATTATTACGTTGTATTAGTAAAAATATTATTACGGTTTTACAGGTTTTTTTAGGCAGGTAAGGTTGCTTTTTTTCAAGTTACAAATGAGAAACATACACCTTAATCACCACCTCCACTACTACTAAAATCGTTCGTTTTTTTAATACAATGGAAATATATTATATAAAAAATTATGCGAGCAGAAGGAGGAAAAAAAAGGGAGGAGGCGAGAGGTGTTTGTCTTTGCTGCAGAGACAGAGAGAGAGGAGACAACCCATTTAAAAAGATGATAAAACACGGGGTATAGTTAAACAGTAGTAGTTTAAGTTATATAATTAGTAAGATTAAAAATTAAATACATTTTTTTATAGTAAAGGTATAATAATAATTATAATAATAATTGATGCATAATATACTTATTTATATATAATATTTATATTCTGTTGTTGTGTATTTTTTATGTATCATATGAAATTGTTATTAGTCTTATGAACCTACCATTTTCTTTACTTTTTCTTTTCTCTTTCTTCAAAGAAAAAAAAATGAACAACCGGCCTTGTTTCCTTAATTTTATAAAAATCTACTTGTTTTTTTTATAGTCTCTTGTTCCGTTTCTATTTTTTAAAAAAAAACTTTCTTTTTCCAATCTACCTAAAACCTTTAATCTACCTACACAACAACTTATTACACGGTAACATATAATAATTTTTTAGACGCTGTATGGTAGACAACTCTTTTCGCTCTGTTTATATTTTTTTTTGTTTTCGTTCAGCAGTTCTTTAAGTCTCTCTTGTCTGTAAAAAGAATCGTATTATTGTATATAGTGTGAAGATTGATAATAAAATTGTGTGATTCATAATAATAATTAATTCGTAACATTTTTTTTAAAACGCGTGTTTTCGGACAAAAAACGGTGACACTGGGTGTATAAACGACGGCGATGATAATTATACGATGATGATGATGATGATAAGACGAGTAATTATTTTTTAGTAGATAATTTTTTTAGGTATTAAAAAGTTTTGAAAAAATGGGGTATTAGCGAGACATGCCCATCGGGATAGTGCAGCTTCTTGCTTCGGGAAACCGACCAAAGTAGCGCTCCTCCCGTAAGAATTTTACAGAGAGAAGTTTTCCTGGAAAAGTAAAATATATTGTTAGTTTCTTTAAAAAATCTTGAATGAAATTGGAAACATGTTTTGAGAGGAACTTACCTTCGAACCACCAGCCGTGTAAAGACATAAATGCATTTCGAGCATCTTCCTTGGTCAAGCAGCGAATGTACACGCAGCCTTCCACAGAGCTGGGGTCAATCCCAATGTGCAGAATCTTGGCTTGGCTGCATTTTTCCAGAATGTGCTTCTCAATTCGGGACCTCTCTTTGGCTCCATCTCTGCTGAAACAAAGAGGCAGATTAGATAACGAAATTATTACAAAACCGGTTACAGAAAATACAAAAAAGAAACGTGGCAAGAGAAGTGTTCGGTAAATTGTGGTGACTTTTTTTATAAAACTTTTTTATTTAACAGGAACAATTAGTTAAGTTAGTTGAAGAGCACTACATTAAAAAATTTTTTTTGATATTATGATTGATGGACACTTTTTTATACATTTTTTATATTTTTTGTGTGTTATATTTTAAAAACTCATCCACAGCTTGTCATTTTGCTGTACTTGAAAATGTTTTAATCTTGATTTTGAGCTTGCTCCTTCCTTGATTTAATTTTTAATTGCTTCACTTCACTTTTCTGATTGGTAAAAAATAAATGGCGAGATAAAAGACGAAACACACTGACACTTTACTTAAATTCACCACCACAATTAAAATTACCGAACCGGACTGATAACCTTACCTTTCAGTGAACATGTGACGAATTTTAAGACACGTGGTTGGCGTCGCTGGAAGAGCGTTTGGACTCCCCTCACAAGTTTCAAATGCTTGCCCTTGCCACTTGTTGTTAGAGTTGGTGTCCCCATTTCCTCCATTCAGAATGTCGTCATCTTCGTCCCCGTCATTTGATAATCCAGCGAGATTGGGGTACAGATTTTTCTGTTGTTGGGGTGGAGGGGGAGGAGACATGCTGGCATGACTAGGACCAGCCACAGCCGACGTTGAAGGGAAAGCTGGACTGGAGGACATAAGTGGAGAACCCGGAGATGAGAAACGACTCCTTTGGTTGTGGGAATTTGCAGAGGAAAAGCGTTTTGATGCCAGAGGGCTTGCAGAAGGAAGCCAGCGCCAGACTTTAAACTCTTCGCCGCTAATGTGTTGGATTTCCTCGCGGACTCTTGACTCGTGGTTCGATATGTAGAATACAACGCTGTTCCAAAAGGCTTCCTTCTTCACACGCTCCTTTGGAGGTACAAGCTCGTCACGAATGTGGTTTACGGCTAGGAAAGGGGTTCCCTGAGTATTTCTGTGTAAAAAAGAAAAGACAAAATGATATATGACATGATACTAATAAAACTATTTGCAAAAAATATTAATTCGAAATTAACTTACTCTGACAATTCATATTGTCTAGCAGTCACGAATGTGGTTTACGGCTAGGAAAGGGGTTCCCTGAGTATTTCTGTGTAAAAAAGAAAAGACAAAATGACATGACATGATACTAATAAAAATATTTGCAAAAAATATTAATTTGAAATTAACTTACTCTGACAATTCATATTGTCTAGCGAGCAGGTCCAAAATCCTGTCAACCATTTTGAAGATTTCATCCTGCTCCGATTCCTTTTTGATCCGGTAGAACTTATAACCCTTCCATCCCAAATACCCTGCACCCGTCACTAATTAAAAACAACAAGAATTTTAAAAGATTAGGATTTTGTGCAATGGTAAAATAATTATTAAAAATAAATAATTAATTAACTTACGTGCAACCGCAAGCGTCAAATACAAAGTGAGAGAAAAGAACATGGCCTTCATTCCACAAATGAAGTCAGGGTTCACGCCCGTCGCCGATATTTTAGTGGCTAGGAAATCCAGACTGGCTACTTCTTTGGACGAAATGTCGGCTTCTTCCGTTGTTCCATGTAAACTTAAACCTCCACGGGGATTTTCAGTGACAAGAAGGAGCATTCCACTAAACGCTGCATCCACATCCTGCTTTCGCAACATCCTGCTTTCGCTAAAACCAATACAAATAATCATCAATTATTAGTAAACAATCAACAGGTATCCTGATTTAATTTGATTAATTAACTTTTCACACTTACCAACTCAGTAAGTCTGTAGAGCATTGTTTTGGCGTCCTGTAGAGAAACCGTTTCTTCCTTAATGTCGCTGTGACATCCCATCTTCCTTGCTCGATGAGTGAGCTCGTCTTTCAGTGTATTGAACAGTGTTCTCGAATTTTTCACAACTTCTTTCGGTATGCAAGCCTAAATAATAAAAAATCGGTTAGTTAATTTAGGGAATAAATAGATTAAAATGAAAATGAATGACTTAAACTATTATAATAATTGTGCGTTCAATAGTTTAAACGTACCTCAGGATCAACTCCTTTCAATCCACAAACCGGGTAAACCATAGTTGTCACAATGGGAGGCGCCTCAACTTTCTTTTTCGCCGGTGGAGGAGTAGTTGGAGGGGGTTGTGGCGGGTCTCTACCATCTTCCTTGCTCGATGAGTGAGCTCGTCTTTCAGTGTATTGAACAGTGTTCTCGAATTTTTCACAACTTCTTTCGGTATGCAAGCCTAAATAATAAAGAATTAATTAGTTAACTTATACAGATTAAGATGAATGATTTAAAGGATTATAACTGTGCGTTCAATCTTACCTCAGGATCAACACCCTTTAATCCACAAACCGGGTAAACCATAGTTGTCACAATGGGAGGCGCCTCAACTTTCTTTTTCGCCGGTGGAGGAGTAGTTGGAGGGGGTTGCGGCGGTTCTCTGACGATATTCTCATCTGCTTTGTAACTGTAACCACTATCATTAGTTAATCCCCTGGGATCCACGGCCATGTTTTTGCTTATGTATAAGAATCCAATAACCGCAAAGAAGAGTACAAACAAGATGACGAGAACTTTGGAAACAAAATGCCCTCCAAACCAGTCAGATTCCACACCCAAACTGGGGCCTCCACCTCCTCCAGCAGCCGGATACCCATTTCTTTCTGACCTTGACGACGGTGGAGCTACTGAAGTTACTGGATTAAAGCTTCCGGGAGGCGCTGACATTCTCATCCCACCTCTGTTGTAAGGATATCCATAATTCCCCCCGCCCATGTCTCCACCACCGCCATCTCCAGACGATGAGGTTTTAAACATGTTGTAGTAGTTCATGTATCTAGGCGAATGGCTTCCAGTCTCTCCGTTGTTCAAATGAGGGGATGAGGAAGGGCTGGGTGTGTTCAACCGACTAACAAAAGGCGACGGTGTTGACGGAGTGTTCATAGAAATGCTTGACGCCGGACTGCCCATATACTGCTGCTGAGGTGTTCCGGGAGAATATGGCGAGGATGTCGCAAGAGGTGACATTGGCGTTGAGACACTGACATTATTCTGATGAGAATGACCTCTTCCTCCACTATTCACGTTATTCATCGCATTACTGGGTGTAGCCGCAAGCGACTTTCTTTTCCGAGCCGGACTGGGTGGAGGTGGGGAACTGGGAGGGGAGGCTGCCATACTATGCCGCTGCTTCTTCTTATTCCCTCCTCCTCCCCCCGCCGACGCATTTTCCAACTTTCTCACTAAAAAGTCCCTGTTCACACTCACCGGAACATCGTAGCCCAGTGTCAACAGTCTTTTCCTCAACTCCACATCTGACAACTCCCGGATGGGAGTGGTGTCCAGAGTCGCCATCAATTACCGGTCTTATCTGCTCACTCACTCTCCAACAATTTTATTACTCACATTTAACTCCTTCCAAATCAAAACAACCCCTACCTCCTCCTTTTCCAGCAAATCAACTTCCAAACCACAATTAAAATTTTCCCTTGTCACTTTCCTCCTCACATTTAAAACACTCAAAAAACAACCCAAAAACACCGTCTTTCCACCTTTCCAATTCAAAACAACCTCACATGAATCACCACCACTAATTAATTTATTCCTTGTTCATTTTTAACCCTAACAACATTTAACTTTATCCTCACCACCACCATCAAAATTCTCTCTCTCTCTCTCTAACGTCCTTGTTCACACATTAACTTTTTGAGCGAGACAACAACAAGCGAAAAAAAAAAATCTAAACACTTTTAGTAAAACAGGTAGGTAGTTAATTAAAATAGTTGGTGTTGTTGTGAATGAGAGAATAAACAGAGTGGAGAGGGACACAAGTTGATTGAATGTCTTATTTTGGGAGATGATGTTTCGCAAGAGGAGAGCTGCAAACAAGCAGCGGAATGAGAAAAAGATGATACTTTTTTGTACACAGAGAGGTGGAGAGAGTGTGCGAGTGTAGCAGTTGAGCAGAGAGACGACGACTCTCCTCTGCCTTTACACATTTACATTCCCGCGGCTTCTCGCTCCCCCAAGACCTCCACTCCACACCACCAACAACTCTCAAAAGTGGGCTATGTCCAGGCCACACGGCTCCCTATTTCCCCATCTATATTTTTTGTAGTATGGGTTGGTATACAGTATAGTTCTGTAAACGTTATAACGTTAATAGGTTTAAACATGTGTGGGGTCATTCACTGAACAAGGCGGTGGATTTTTAGAACGTTTTTATTTTACGTTTCGGTGAAAAACGTTGCTGGTGACGGGATGCCGAGAAAATGTACGTGTTTTGTGGACAAGGTAAAACGCGCGTGTATAATAAGCAGCTATACATTTTTTTTTCAACGAACAAAAAAAAATGTTGAAATTGAACGTTATGGGATCTCTGTGGAATGCAGACCCAGAGAAGCGAATATGGATGGATTGGATATATGAAAATTTATTTAAAAAATGATGATGAGCCACTGATTAATATGAGATAGCCTGCCTACTTGACAAAACTGGTTATGAATTGATTTATTTGTTGACTTAAGCAGTTAAAGTTGTTAATTTTATGTAATTGGCTGGACGGACTCAGTGAACTTTTGGAGCAGAGAGAACGCGTCTATTTTTAGGATGGCTTGGTTTCTTTTGTTAAATTATTTGATAGGACGTACTCTGTGACCTCTTGGAGCAGAGATGAATGTGTGTAATTCGGTAGCTGTGCTCTCTCCGGTTATTAGTAGCGATAATGAGAAATGAATATAAAAAACGGAGAATAATAAATTATGCCTGGGGGGATTTTAGGGAGAAAGATGATTATAGGTTGGGTAGTGGAATGCGAGAATCTTAGTGTGTGTAAAACGTGATAGGATGGACGCTGGACACGAAATTAGTCGAATGGAAAAAAATAATGAGGAATGGAACGAA
>JAHZMV010001673.1:0-16366 GCA_027743765.1 Coecobrya sp. COE2
GGGAAAGAAATGTGTCCTGTTTATTTTTTATTCTCGTGTCTGTAGAGTTTTAAAATTTTATGGGAAATGGATGCATGCATGGTTTCATTGGGAAAGGTGGGCAACTATAAAATGCTTAATGTCAGGGACGTAAGTAGGTAGATTACCGGTGAAACGGAAAGTTTTTTTTTCATTTTCAGAACTTATTCCTAACATTGCAAGGTTTTAACGTCACGCATTAAATATTGTTGCGTAAACTGGCAAAATCCGCTCGGAAGCACTTTAAAAGCACAGCAGATTTCGCTGATTATAACGAATTATATAAGTTGGTGTGACGGCAGGGCTTGGTTTTTTTAAACAAATTTTTTTCATGCGAAATGCAATGCGCACTTAATTATTTACCTAACAGCAAATGATGACGCTAGTGTTGAACTATTACCGGTGTTAGGTAAATATCCGTAGATGAAAGTAAATACGTAATATATTTTACTTAAATGAAATAAAAGTTTTTTCATTGATTCATTTGTCGAAAATCCCAGTTGATACTAGAGGATTATTTGGGAGGAATTTATACGGTATTTTGGCACGTACGCAGCATTTGCAACTTGATCGAATGAATGGTAAAGAATTATAGCATTGGAGAGAAAATTTAATTAGAAAGTTTTGAGCTGTAGGGAACGCAAAATTTTGTTTGGGCTTCGTTAATGCACAAGTTCAGATCGATACATAAACTGCCTGCAAAATGTACACGTATTCCTTATATTTCTTTATAAAAGCTTACAATTTTTTCTGCTTCATTCATTCTCTTTATCAATTTGTCTTCACACTCAGATAGAGTCATTGATTTCATGAATAGGATAGAATTTCCTTAACATTTCCTTTTCTTGCCGGATTTGCTTTCAAACTCTTTATCCTAATCGCTTGGTTCTATAATGTCATATTAGTTTACGCAATCAATTATTCCATATATTTCTTTTTGACAAGCTTGTCATTCAATAATACCCCATGATATGCCCCTTGTTAAGATTTACGTAATCTGGTAATATTTAATAAGGATATTATAGCATAAAAACTTCCGGGAATTTTTCCACGCATTATTATTCCAAATTGCATAACTTTTTGCTTCTTCTCGTGACAAATTCCCTTCTACTTTCACTTTCCTTTCTACTGTTTTATCTAGAAAGCAGAAGGGAACCTATCGTTTGATTGATTTGAGGAATTTTCATTGCGTAAATAATATTTCTCCACGTGATTTTATATGATTCTATTTACTTTTGTTTCCAAGGCCATACAAAGGCTTATGTAATATGTATATTATTTTATATTGACTTTGAACGTCAAGGTGACTCAATTTGTATTCGAAATTCAATATAGAAACCATATATGTAGCTGAAATGGAAAAGTAAATGAATTTGTATACCAGAAACCATCATCATAAAAGTAAACGATATTAACTGACTGCGAAAGCAGCACAAGTGTATAATATACTGCATGAAACTAGATACAGTGCTCACCTTGAGAACATCTAATTAATATCACAGAGCTAGAAATGAGAATCTCATCTGTACAAAAAATTAATTAATGCAGTCATGTAACGAGCTCCACCTCGGAAAACAAAACACGATATTTATTTTTGTTATCAAATTAGTACAGCCGCCGGAGCCGTAGCTAGCGGTTCGAGTGTGCCAACAACAGGTTGGGAGAGAAAATTAGCAACCGAAACGACACGTTATATTCTTTTTCTGAGGTTTGTTACATGTTGCGTAAGCCTGGAAGAAAATGACATAATAATAAGTTGGCACTTCATTTCCCCGTCTTCCCCAGAGAGATCTTCTGGAGACAAGCCAGAAGGAAGGAAAAAGAGAGGAATGGGGTAATGCTCCAACAGTCACATATGTATAAGTATATATACTCAGAATCATCAAGAACATCATCTTGTACTACCTGTTGTATTATTGCTGTGCGAAGAAAAAGCCATTTCATTTCACTTCATATCTTTTTATTTCGTTGCACACACAACGCCAGACAGCAGCTGAAGTGAAAAGGATTTCCAATTTTACTTTTTGGTAGACTTACACTACAAACACGCTCCTTCCATTTTATGAACGACGTTCTGCATTATATTTTAGACATTTTTGGTTGATGTGTAACGTCATCTTCAAATATTCACGGGGATTTGATGATGATGGGAATATTTCAGTCAAAAGGAAATTCCTCAGTCTCGCTGCTGCACTTTGGAAAAAAAATGCGCATACCAAATAGTTTTACTATATATTAGTCCAAATATTCCAACATCCTTCCCTGTAGTCAAATTTTATTTATGACAAAAAGCTTCCCAGAAATGGAAAGCTTTTGTCCGGAAATATCTTTCAGAAAATTTTTGTTACCGAGAATTTTCTCTAGAACAGACAAACGAACAAAATGATTTTATATTACCAGCTTTAGTTTTTGGAGTAACAAAACCAAATAATAAAGATACGCAATTTGATGCTAAAAGTCATATCTTCCCATATTTTCCCCTTGTTCAAATCTCGAAAATCCTCAACTCTGCCTGCCTTCTCTCTCATCTCTTTAGGAGCATCCACTCAAATAGGTATTTTATTTACCCATTCCTCCTTTCCAATGTATGGCTTCTTTCACATCACAAGTCACAAATTGTATCATCCTTTCCACCGAACAGGAAACGGGAATACACAAAATACCAATTTTTCATATTTTCTGTGCTCGTCTCACTGAAAAAAATGCCCGTGTTACAAGAAAGCGTGGATGCATACACTTACATATTTTACCTGCCTATTTATATCACCAATTTTCCTCCTTTTTTCTTAGGTGTATATACAAGAGCTATATGAAATGTTTGATCTACACAGAATATTTATTTGCTTTTTCCCAACAAGATGAAATATCTGCTGCCTGAAAGTATAACATGCTTCACAGAAAATATTATTACCAGCAGCTCCTACACAATCATCATCAATATTCTCATCATGATGTTCTATGGTTGCCCCTATTGTGCGTTTAAGAAGATGGAATATATCCATATTCATATTTTTTTGAATATCTCATCTCTCTGCCAAAAGTAAGGTATTTCATGGAGTCTTCTGCTACACGGGAATATTGAGCTTGTTGAATATTGAAGACTGAAGCTTGTTACCATCATCAGCATCGTGATCATCATCATAAGCTGTATATATATATATAGTAATATAGCTGCTATATCTTTTCCACGGCAAACGACGAAATCTGCCGAATCTGAAATGAAAAAGCGAAAGTGGAAAGATGGCAGAGAAGAGATAAATTGATGGCTTTGTGCAGTATATAAGCTTGCACATCATAATTTCATAACATAATATTTTCACTTGTTATTGTTCCGGTTTACTTACCCTACTCTACATATGCAATTTTTGCTATGCAGTATATAAGCTTGCACATCATAATTTCATAACATAATATTTTCACTTGTTATTGTTCCGGTTTACTTACCCTACTCTACATATGCAATTTTTTGCTGTGAAAAAAATATTTGTTTAAGAGTCAACCGTGATATTAGATTTTTTTAGAGATTTTTTTGTACAGAGTTTGACATGCATTGTGTATGACCCCTTATTATGAATATTACCAGTGAGTCGGTAGTATTTTTTATTTGACACCAGAAGCAATCCACTTTAAAAAAAACTTTTCTCCAGAGTAACTTTACGACTCTGCCATTTCAACTGCTGTTGATGGGCATGCTCATTGTTGCGTGGATAAATAAATGGGCAGTTGTCATGCATTTCCTCTTCTTTTTGTTGCTCTTGAGACGCTAAATTGTTTTAGTGGCATTTTTTTACCATTCTGCATTCTCTTCACTTAACTTGAAAAGAAAGTGAGTTCATTTTACTTTATGGCAGTATGTAGTGGTTTTTTGTATTTAGTTTTTATAGAATGCGGGTGATGACCACAAGGTCCACTCAACCATTTGTTATTATGGTTATGGTTGTTGCAGGCTAATTCCATAAACTATGTCATGTGACACGANATGACCACAAGGTCCACTCAACCATTTGTTATTATGGTTATGGTTGTTGCAGGCTAAATCCATAAACTATGTCATGTGACACGAGTGAAAACAAAAAAAAAACTTGTAGTTTCATTAGCGAAAACAACAAAGGTTATCTAAACTCTGATTTTTTGGACACTGCCTAATTTGAGTGTGTGTACTAACGCCTCTTTACTTTCCCTTGGTGCAATCTACTTTTCCTTTCTTTTCACAAGATCCATTGTATACAGTAATGACTGTAATAACCGTTTCGCTAGATAACTTTCTCCTTCACAAGAGAATAAGATAGACGGATACACACCACTCATCACACAAGTTTTTGTGCTTGTGTAAAAGAAAGGGAGAAAAATCAGTGTACATGTTTTGGGTTTGGCTGCTACGGCATTGCAGCATTTTTCTTGGAATTGACACTCTCCATATTACAAACCATACGGAGAAAAGAGAGAAACGCTATCTGGTATCCTGGTTTCTTCGGAAGAAGAACAAGAAGCACTCAATTCAATGAAATGAAAATGGCACAAGGATACTATATGGTACACGCTACATATACTTTAGAGAAAATAGTTGTTCACTTTTACCTACCATATTATTAGGTATTTCTATTATGGCTCAATTCAATTTGCTTAAGGGTTGGCTCGCATGTGAATTATGGAAGGAAGAGAATAAAAAATCCAGACTTCATGGAAAAAACTTTTTTGTTGTTCATGTCATGCTGATGGTTTCTTGAGTAGCAAACCACAAAGGATACAAAGTTAAAAGTTTATTTTCTACATTTCTTCTTCTCTGGTAGCAATATTGATGGATAATATGACACGCATTTGTCTAACCCGAGTGCTAGATAATGTGTTGCATGCAGAAAAAACTGGTTTAGTGGAAATGTACGTAAAGCATAACACATTTTCTGAGAAAAAATATTACCTCAGGTATTGTATGATACAGATAACATGTGCGATTTCCATAGAAATGTTGGACAAGCAAACTTTATAAAGATTTCCCATCGGATGATGTTTTGATTGACGTGTGTTATGGATGTACCCATCTTGAACATAAAAAAGGCAGAGGAAAGTTCCACTTTTCTGATTTGGTGTTACCGTGAGAAAATTTCCATATGCTACACACACACAAACACAATTGAATGCTCGTGTGAAGTTGAAGAAAGAAAATAAAATTTATGATTAAATTGATTGATTTTTTTTCTACATCCTTTTTATCCTGAAATTGTCGAGGCTTTATTACCATTTGTTTGTTTTGGGTTTCCTTTTTCGCCACAGGAACAGATGCAGGAGGTGATTGATGCCATGTTCGAGCGAAAGGTGACGGGCGGTGAGTACGTGCTGAAGACACTCGAGGTAAATATATTAGCTTGATGACAGTAATAATAACAGTAACAAGTTTGGCAACAAATTCCTTAATTGGTTTGTGATGGGCGTGGGAGGAGATGATAAGATTATAAAGGAATTGTTGTTGTTTTTTTCCTCAAGTTGTCATATTTGGTATAATGGATTTTGGGATAAATTACGTTAACTTTTATATCTAGAATTACGAGCGAATGAACTTGGCTGATGCGCTAGTGCCAAGGGTGTACACTGATGGAGAGACAATCATTAAACAAGGAGATGCCGCTGATGGCATGTACTTTGTGGAGGATGGAAACACAAAAGTTGTCAAGATTGATGGGAATGGTGAAGAAAAGGAGGTGGGAACATGACAAACAAATTAGAGATAATTAATTAAAGAAGAGATAAAAAATTAATTTGTTGTTTGTTTGACATTCAGATTAATCGTACCAGCAAAGGAGGCTACTTTGGAGAGCTGGCTTTGCTCACAAAGAAGCCAAGAGCGGCGACTGTGATTGCCGTTGGAAAATGTCAAGTTAGCATGTAAGTTGAGCAAATAAAGTGCCACTTGAAGCAATAAAAAATATTAATGACCGGTTTGATTATGACTAAATTTGTTTTAATATTTTTTAGTTTTGGACGTTGAAGCATTTGAAAGGCTGTTGGGTCCTTGCATGGATATTATGAAGAGAAACGCAGGAGACTACGAGCAACAACTGATTCGCGTATTTGGTTCCAAGACCAATATCACGGACATCCGGTAAAAAGATCCACCGTCAAAATAACTACTAACTATTATTCTTCTAACACAATTTCAGTTATTTTTACCAAAAAAATATCAAATGATCATCACCACAACAACAACTCATCAGTATCGTCGTCAATAAAAAAGTCAAAACATTTTCGTCGACAATTGAGAATGTCCCCGTCCGCTTCTACTCTCGACGCAACTATTCCTATTTATTCTTCTTGTGACATTTCTCTTCTCAGACTTACAACATTTTATGCTGAATATTATCCAACATCAGTTAACTAATTGCTTCCGTGAAAAAATAAACTGATGACTCCATATAATATGCATACGACGACAAAACAAAAAAATGAACCAAAATCATGAAACCTGACATTTTATTATAAAATAATACAAAAAAAAACATTTACAATTTTAAACGACAGAAAAGTCAGCGTATCAGGAAAAAAAATTGTTTCAACTCAGACAAAGGAAAATGACAGAAAAATATCTTTGAATTCTTTGTAAAATACAGAGAAAAAGAACATAAATGTATTAATTATTTACTTAATTATAGTATATAATTGTTAATGTAATAACGATGATGATGGTCAATCAATTTATAAAAAAAATGATACTATTTAAGATAGGAATTTTTTATAGAAAACTATAATAAATGTACATATTACATATTATTCTACTTAATTAATATTTAAAGTTAACTATTAAATGTATCCGTCAAAAATAGATTACAAATCTACAAAAAAAATTAGCTTTCAGTTGTCAAGTTTGTTTACTCAAACTGGTACCGTAATAAAACATAATTATTAATCAAGTTACTTAAAAATTATTACTGACAAATGAATGGGGTTGTTTTACGTTTGACACAATTTTTTACAACTGTTGTTCCATGACAAGTTACTATTATTTAATTTATTTTCAATGCACAATTTTTACAACCATCATGGGTAAATTTTTTGTTGAATGATAAATTATTATTATGAAACATTGACTTGAAATTTACGGCAACAACCCACAAAGACATTTCTATGAGCTAAATATTAACTAACCTGGCTTCTTTTTGTACAAAAAACGTACAACTTTTGAGAACTTTATTCCAACTTTTAATCTTCTGATTTCATTTACTTTTTATGGCACGACAAATTTCATTTTGGATGAATGACTGAGATTTATAATTTATTTTTATTATTATTTTTTATTATTTATTATTTTTTTGATTTCACATTATTTTCTTGATTTATTATTTTGCAGAGACGCGGAAGATCAGTAACAAGAAATCACTGACTTTAATATCAAAAGAGCGGATTTCAAAGTCGACTGGAAGAATATTAATAATAAATAGTAGAAAATTATATACAAGATATAAAAAATGTAGTTGTTTTTATTAAGTAACATTTCGACTTTAAGTAGGAAAAAAATGTTAAGTACATATAAACTCGGTAATAATATGTTAATTTAGTAATTTCTAAGTAAAACTGTAATAATAATTTAGTAATAAATAAAAGTTCAATTAGTTTAATTTTCAGAAAAATAATATAAAAAATAAATAACAAACGAGTTTTAAAATTAAATATTGAAGATTATTGAATTCAGTTGTTCGAATTGGCACGTGATTTGTTTTTTGTTGTCAGCAGAGCTGCAGCAGGTTGGCTGATTAAAAATCAAAAATTTTCTAAATGAATATTTAACTAAACTTATAAAATTACATAAAAAATGTTTTAAGTCGGGACTAAGGCGTGATATAAAAATATATTGTGTACGAGGAAATTTAAGGGCGTTGTATTTATTCTACATCTTCCTGCTGTGAGCCATTTTTCTTATATGAGATACGAAATAGATTGTTGTTTGTAATTATTGCTACTAATACAAAAAATCTGTAATTTGTAATAATGAAACCTTTTCGGTTTGACTGGGTGGTTGTTATAGCTGGCTAAAAGAAATGGTATACGGTTACAAAATTGTGGTAGTAATGTAATTTTGTAAAAAAAATCGTTACACAAAATTAGATGTGGTATAACTATGTCGTAAATACAAATAGTGGCTAGACCCAAATACAAAAAAATAAGAATTGTGTCGAGTAATTATTTGACAATGAAAACTGTGAAGAATCCTGAGCTTTTAAATTAGACAGAGAAGAGAGTTAAATATTTAAAGAAACCCTCGAGCATTTAGTCGGTCCTAAAATTTTATTTAGTAATCTTATCTGTCATCTCCATTTTACCCTATCTGGCTTTTTGGTCGAACCCAATCAGATTTTTTGTGAGTGCATCGTGAAGAATAAAGTGTGCTAAATATTTTGTGTCCCCGCAGGGTTAGATATCTAGTATTTGAATTTTGATTGATGGGTGGAACACATTCAGGAAATATTAATACATAAACGTAATGTAGTAAATGTCAACTTGTAGAGATATTTTTCTTTATCGCTAGCTAGCATCTTTTCTGGTAAAAGATGCAAAAATGCCCAGTTTTGCCGCCACTTAATATATAATTTTCTCCGGTTTTAAAATTTAACAATTTAAATACTAACTATTACTAATATATCAAAATTTTGTCCAATAAGTTAAAATAAGTCAGCAATGTCAGTTTAAATTATTTTGCGCTGTTAATGTTCTACAAAAAGTACAGACAGTAATGTTTCACAGACTGGAAAAGCGGGACTATTTGAAAGGTGGATTTGAAATTGGGGAAAGGCTTAAAATATAGATTCCAAGAAATTATAGTGTTAGTAGCTCATCGAAAATTTTTCTTTATCGCTAGCTAGCATCTTTTCTGGTAAAAGATGCAAAAATGCCCAGTTTTGCCGCCACTTAATATATAATTTTCTCCGGTTTTAAACTTTAACAATTTAAATACTAACTATTACTAATATATCAAAATTTTGTCCAATAATTTAACGTAAGTCAGCAATGTCATTTTAAATTATTTTGCGCTGTTAATGTTCTACAAAAAGTACAGACAGTAATGTTTCACAGACTGGAAAAGCGGGACTATTTGAAAATGGATTTGAAAATGGGGAAAGGTTTAAAATATAGATTCCAAGAAATTATAGTGTTAGTAGCTCATCGAAAGTTCATTAACAGTTTAGCTATATGTGTACGCAAGTGCAAAAGCTGGTCTTGGGCACTATGCCATTAAATTAACAGTTTCTAAGTTTCCTGGTGAAGTTTCTTTTGTAGTATTTTCTTTCTAGCGTTTAAATTATAAATGTTGTAGATTTTATCCATATTATGCATTGTGGACGCATATCACTTCGGTTGCATCCGCACAAATGTTTAAAAAACCTGAAACAATTAATAAAATACTAATATTCTGAATATTTAACACACTATTTATTATTATATTATATCAAGTCAGTGTAATCAAATAACAATTTTAACTTTCTTTGTAAAATGCTAGGTTAGTTACCTTTCGTGGCAATAAATTGTGTTTATTCTATATGAAAATATAGGGGATTATTCTATGTAATTTTTGTGCAATATTTTGTTTGCTACTTATCATAAATGCTATCATACCTAGTAGTAGTACTGCTGTGAAATTTAAAATCATTAGTGGATGTACATTATGTAATTGCTGTCCAAAAAAGATTAACCTGTTCGAAGATGAAACGCTAGAAGTTGGGAAATTTATTTTTCCTTGGTACCAGAATTCAACTCTTGACACATATCGCTTGCCCCCTTAAATTTATAAAAAAACTCAAACCGAGAAAAATAAAAAGTTAAAATGAAAAATAGTATACCAAGTCTTACTATTAAATTGTGAGGTATAAAACGAGTTTGATAGCTTCCCTAAAATACATAAACAGTTGTAAACCAATTTGTTACTGATTGATTACTACACCTACTTTTAGATTAAGGTACGTATTGAATATTTTGATATGACTGCAAACAAATCATTTAGTGGTAAACTGTGTGGCTGCTAAAATAATGAACGTGATTTTATTCAAGCTTTGAATGGAGTTTAAATATTATTATGGTTCGATTTCGTTAAATTTTAGACAACTTTTTATTAAAAAATTAGAAGAAACTGATTCTCCGCTGTAATTTTGGAAAATGTCCTTTTCCAATAAATTGATTTAATATTGTTTAACCTGTAAAGCCTCTGCAGTGTTTTCAGTACATAGTAGATTGAATGACTGGTAATGTGGTACGACTTTTTCCACAACGTTGAGAGTTTCGTTAACGGTTAAAAATATACAAGTACTATAAATATGATGGTACATAAAAGAGTATTTAATTGTAAAACTTAAATTAAAGGGTTATATAGTAATGAGAAATTGTGTGAGGACATCATGATAACGTATAGAATATTGTAATATAATATGTAATAAATAAGTAACTGTAATGACAATGAATGTATTATTGTTACGATGAAACATACATAATTAATACAATGTATTTAATTAATAAAAAATGAATAAATATGAAGATGAGGATATTTAAACAAGTTTATGTGAAGAGAATCACTTAATTTTTCAAATCAAATACAATCATACTTCTTTCATTTTTTTGTTTCATAGTTTTGTAAAATGCCTTCTAGTTTAGGATTTATTTTTCTACCTGGTATTGCTGCTAATGTTTTTGTGATTGGTTAGTGGATGCAAACAAGTACATAAGTAAAAGTAGGTTACGCTGATATTTTAAATTTTTAAATTATATTTATCATAACGTTTTTGCTGATGCATTGCAAAGTTCATCATAAACTCATTCATTCTTTACCATACAAAAATCCATGGGATAGTGGCGTCACTGGCACACTTGCATTTTCTGGCAGGTAGGAATAATGCACCATTGGCTATGAGTTAACTGGCAACATTGCAAGTTTGAAGCCTCAGCTGAATATATAATCCAGCGAGCAAAATAAAAATGACATAGATTTTGAAAGAGTTGTTAATGTGGTATATGACTCATTGGAATGAATGACAATCTTATTTTTACATGCATGGTCATAAAATATTTCAATTATTCCAGCCGTGGCTTGTTGGTATATTGACATTGACCATGTTCTTTTTATTTAAATTATTGTTTATTTTCATGACCTGTAAACAATTCACAACCGTTAGTATTGATAATAAGATTACTAATTAGATCCCTGGGCAACTTTTGCAAATCAAGAATGTAGTTTTTTTCAATTCTGCTCTCCTCAGAGTAGTCTTCATCGCAAACTTCAAAATTCAAAAATATCGTTCCATTTTGTAGTTTTGGAAGTTCACTTTGTATAAAAGCTACGCTATAATTGTAAACGTCCATTGGCAAATTAATGGACACATTCAGCTCTCGTAATTCAGTCAGTCCATAAACTGCTCTTGATTCATTTAATGATTGCAATTGACCACCAAGTGACAAATGTCTTAGATTGGGAAAATGTGTGACCAATAAATTATTATCATACTTCATACTTACTTCATCTTTTCGCACATCTAAATTTAACGTAGTGACCTTTGGCATTGTGCCAATATTATCCCAATTAAACATTGGCGTTGTAATATTGGTATTTGAAAATTCTAGTCTGGTTAAAGTGTATTGAGAATTATGCAATATGTTTTGCAATATTACTACGTTACTATCACTTATTACGCTGTTAGACAGATAAAACTCTTCTAGTGTATCCATCTTAATATTGTTACTTAGAACCTGGTAATATTTTTTACAATTATTTGTGAAAGAATCCAGGGCCAATACCTTCATTTGTATATACCACGGTTGTATCTGTTGAGCAGTGGAAGGGTTTACAAGCCCGTGTGGACAGAAACATAGTTTGCCATCGTCGTTTTGCAAATGCAACCTTTCAAGGTTTGTCGTCTGACGTAATACATTTACTAATGCAATTGGTTCAAAATACCCGGTGATTTTTATTTCTTTTATGTTTTCAGAATTATGCAAAACTGCATCCCTTGGCCATTTTTGTGATTCCTTTAAATTAAATGTGACGCTATACTGTGCGTGGACAGTGTTTATATGAAATACATTTTCATATTCCTGGAACGAGCCTATGACAACATGGAAAGTAACAGTGCTAGTAACGTGTTTACGAATTACGTTTTCTAAAACCAGAATTCCTCTGCTGTTAAGTAAAGCCCCTATAAGTATTGCTGACACCCCCAAGAAAAGTAATAGAATTAAAACAAAAGTACCGTAAAACAAAAAGATACACAAGGGTCTTTTATGCTCGAGAAAACCTAATTTGCTTTCACCGGTGACTTTGCTACCGCAAAATTCAGAACCGTTATATTTTACAGATATCTCTTCAGTTTCCGATTCCTGGCTACAGTCTGTGTTATTTGAAACCAGTCGACAACGCGAACCAACTTTAGTTCCGGTTAGGCAATTTCCGCATCCTGAAACGTCTACAAGGAATGCTTGTCTTGAATCCTTGGTCAACCAGGCGTTGTGTTTACTTTCAATAATGTTGTTATTCCTATCATTTGAAATAAGTGATATCCCTGAAGCCTTTTCGATGTCATGGTCATAATCGAGTGGATTTACTGGAACATCTGACAGGGGTCTATTACAAAAAGGCAAAATATTTAACCATACTATAACTTACGCAGTATATTTCATATAAAAATGTACCTCTCTGAATGTTCGCAGGAGCCAAGTTTGTTTAATGAAGGACACAAGAAAGTAGATATATTATGCGCGTCTATGGAATAGCTTGAAACGTCTACCCTGTCCGTTGAATTGCAGTGTACGGTGTTCTGTATGCGGTTTTCTTTCAAAAATGCCTCCAATGGTACGTAATTAAGGTCAGATTTCCGAAAGCAGTCCGACAAGTTACGATCAGCACTTAAGAATGGAACTGATTCACTTCTGTAAATTGTTAAATATATTTTGTTAATACTGGATATTAATAGGTATATTCGTTTACGTCTCTAGACAGGAATATGTATTGAATTTTACAATAATATCATGAAATAACAATTAACGCCTAATGAAAAGTTTAAAATATAGACATACTGGATATGTTTATCATTCCATGGCTGGTGAGCAGAATCTGTTTGATGACTTAAAGCAACTGAAAGAAAATTGTTTTATTATATAAGGTATAAAATTTCTCCCTTTTAATAACAAATTTGTTTCACGAATTATTTCAGAATCAAGAAAATTATTACCTTGTTTCATGCTATATAAACAAATCCTTTATATGTAGTATTGAGATAGGGTGTTCTTCGTTAACTCCAACCTCTTTGTTTAGTGGCCACATTGAAGCGTAATACAATACCACTACTACAATATGCATGTTGTCTCCATTAATTACAATTAATTGTAACTAAATTTTATAAATTGAATACATACCTTGTTTTAGAATCTTGACATTGTGAAGAGGAGAAAACTACAGTCGTAGAGATATTCACAGTTCACTATAGATATCGACTTTTTCATTGCCCTCACAAGACTATTTTTCATCCGGTAAGCATCAAAATCAAACATTAATTGCGTGAAGTGGAAAATGTAAACATGGAAACATTAAGTCTATTTTTGTCAGCCAAATGCGTTTCAGGTTTATTTATAAACATGTCATTGTCATTCATACATGTAATAAATTAATTGCGCTCTAGATAAATTGTACATGCGCTTCAATGATATTTATAAATTTTTTGACTTGTCAGATTTGTCTTGACGAATGGAACTAAGTTACATACTGCCATCGCCATTATTAGAATTTAATCTCCGGTATCCACTTATGTCTGTGTCATATTGACGTAAACGGATTTCACATTCTATTGATAGTGCAATCGCGAATAATATGAAGGCAACACTGATAAGTGGTCGTCCCGAAATTAAATTCTAACAATGCTAACCAAAGTCCTATGCTCGAGCGTACTTAGCGTTGGATATATTAATAGATATGAATATTGATAGTATGCATACGAAGTACTTGTATGATGCTATGTAATATGTCAAAAAGATACTACTCGACGAGATGCTTGCATAATGTCATAAACATGCCAAATATTGCGTTGCATTGAAACGATTTATATATTTCACATTAAAATGTTGAGCTATTTAATATCAAATGTTTAATATGGACATAGAGACACGTTTAACTGAAAAGTTAACACAATATTATAAAAAATTCGTAACATAAAGCTTCCGTAATAAACGTGTGCAGATTCTACATGGAAATTTGGGCTTTGCATTCTATGTGACATGAAAGTGTTTAAGAAACATGGAAGTGAAGGCGCTGATCGAAATATGATGAACGTCCAATACTTTTTTCATAGAGGCAATAATATACCGAAGAAGGCCCCGATACCTTTGATGTAGTACAACGAAATAGGCTAATTTTCTCTAAAACTAACAAGTATTATGTCGAAACTGGCAAGTGAAGGAATGGCTTGAAGTTTGCACACAGCGTCAGTGATATCTTCTGAATGGTTATCCAAGTTTTTGTAACTCAATGCTCATTCGTTTCGAAATTATTAATTAGTAAATGTAGACCAAATTACATAAGGGGGGTCTAATAATTATGTATACATATGTTTGCGTCGCTTTCAATACCTCAAACCTTTGCTTATGTTAACAAAAAATTGACGAATAATACATTTAGTGATGTATTTGCTATTTCATGGCTAGTTTTGTGGGATAAGCTTTATTTAAACCAAAACTAGTCATCTACATACGTACTTGTATACTTGTTCATGTATATGTTTATGAGACACACCTTATGTAGCTAAATCCAGAACTATATTTATCAATTAATTACTTCCGAACAAATGAGTGTTGAGTTACAAAAACTTGGGTAACCATTCAGAAGGCATCACTGATGTTATATGCTAAATTTCAAGCCAATCCTTCACTTGCCAGTTTCGACATAATACTTGTAAGTAAAAATTATTTTACGCCTACACATGGATATATTTGACAACTTGACAAAACTTCACGCACCGTTATTTCGCCACTTGTTTGTATTCTCTTAGTACGAAGGAAACGGCATACATAATGGTTGGACTTCTTTTATTCATAACTCTGGTACACATTTAAATAATTTTCTCTGTTTTTCAACATAACTACCCCACCCTCTCCCATATTAATTCCACCTATCCACTAGAGCATTGAAGCTTTTCTTAACGATCTCTGTAGGTTTTCGTAAAAATCACCCAAAAACTTACCATCAACCGCAGATTACCTCCCATGGAACCATCCTCTTAGTTTCGGACACTGATAATTGTCGGAGGTTGACAAATGGGAACTGTAATCTAGATGGTCCAGCGGAATGAATCAGGTACCCATTACAGCCTACTTGGCTCCACGAGAAGTGTGACTGGTGTAAAATATAAATCTCTTCCTCGCACTCTTTCTTCCTAGGTTTCATAATGTATGTACAATGGGTCAAAATGAAACCCGGACAGCTAGTATCTATTTCTTTCTCGAGCATTCACATCCATGCAAAACTAAGTATGAGGCATAGAAACTAAGTATTTTCTGGTAGAGAAAATCCTGCTCTTTCATATGGGGTTATGTTACTCCGGGAAAAACGTACCATTCCAAACTTAATTTGGAAATGAGATGGAGGAATCCAATAATCAGGTCATAAATTAACCGGACAAATTTAAATGTACTGTCAAATTTAATGATAATGTTATTTTAATTTGCTGGAAAATTGCATTAAATTGTGTAATTTTGTATCCTAATTTGGTTCCATACTTAAAACAAATTTTTTCCAACCCATTGGCCTTTGGAACTGACCTCGTAAGAATAGTGTAAACCTCATGGGAGCAAGTTTAAATGCTCCAAAACTTAATGTTTGGAAACATTTGGAAACGGTAAACGTTTGGACATCAAATATTAGCTTGTTGGGAATATGATTCAATTCAAATTTTCATTGGATTATCACGGTAAGTGAAGATATGGACCTTGAAATTTAATTACAATTAGGTTGCGTCGTTTCAAAGAATTGGAAACATGTTTCAGATAAAACGAAAAATGTTCCAAAACGTTTGTACTAGTTTTTAATGATTACCTTGATGTAATTACCTTATTTAAAAACAGTTTCTCCTCAGTTTTTATGCATTGGAGCAATGTGGAACACTTTCAGTTCATGGAAATGACGCGAATTAATTGTAATTACGTTTCAAGGTCCATATCTTCACTTACTTAAGTGAAGATATGGACCTTGAAACGTAATTCCAGTTCCAAAGGCCAATGGGTTGGAAAAAATTTGTTTTGAGTATGGAACCAAATTAGGATACAAAATTACACAATTTAATGCAATTTTCCAGCAAATTAAAATAACATTATCATTAAATTTGACAGTACATTT
>JAHZMV010001674.1:0-11201 GCA_027743765.1 Coecobrya sp. COE2
AACAGGAGTTTTGGGATGCTAGATCATTCTTCATTTTTATTTAACTAAATAATGAAGGTAATAAGTAAATCGTTGAAATACAATAGAATGCACTCAGAAATTGCGTTCGAAATAAATATTAAATATCATTCTTTCATTGAAGAATAGAATAGACAGCTAGTTTATAAAATACTTTGCTATTAAATCATGCTTACTGATATTTCCACAAGGTCTTTGCAAAATGAACAATCCTAAATTGTTTTGATTCAATAGGAAACCTTGTAGATTGCAACTAGTTTATTCCGTTAACACTGTAGCGAACATTTTGCCCATTTTGAAATTCCTTGTAAACGAGAGCATAATGAGGTTCTCGATCGATTTGAGTAATACAATAATAAACTCGCTTTCTCTCTCTCTGTTCATTAATGTATAGGTATGGTCTTATGTAGTTCGCGCTCAATGAGATGTTCATGTGTGTAAATCTGATAATGTAACTGTAAAAATCAGTAGACAAGCAAGGAAGAACCAAGCTATCTCCATGCACAGATACAAAACGAAATTCTTTTGTTACTTGTACTGCATTGTCCTCGATCAGGCCTCATCATCAATGAATGAATGAACCATTGAATGCACAACTGATCTCCTGTCCGGGGGAAACGATGGAAGTGACCTTAACTTTACTTTTACCCCATGCATTGCAAACCAATACAGTTGCATACAAATACCTATACATGTTTTACAGAAAGTTAGCTGTCCACTTTTTCGACATTGCCACTTACATTTTCGGAAGGAAAGTCATTGTGAATGCAATGCATGACGCTTATTACACATAACAATGGACTTTGCAATACAGTGTGTTTCTTTGTTCGTGACCGTACAAGGGTTGTTCACTGCTTTCGGCTTGCTTTCCATTATGGATATCTATATAAATGCCGTTGTCTTCATTGTACTCATGCTTTCCCCTTTCTTGTACTGAACCAGTGTAGCCGCGAAAGTTTTTTTTGATGGCGATAAAGGGTTTTACGAACATACATAGATTATGTACGTACTACACACATCCACAACTCAACTTTCTCTCTCGTTCTGACCGAACACTTTTTGAGTAATCTATAGTGGCTTCACATCCTGTTCTTGCTTATTCACAGTCCATTGAGTTTGACAGGTCAGGATGTCTTCGAAATAAATAAAAGATCTCATCAATCCTCGCCTTTTGTGACGTGTCCATTGATCCATTGTGCCGGTACAGAAATCTACATAATGCGTATTCATTTTAGAGGCGGATTAACTTTTTTCCGCGAACGGGTGGACAAACAAGCTAGCTTACTTGCATATGCGATTAACTTCTTTCTCCTGCTGTTTGTTGGTTACAATATAAAATTGTTCAGCAAAGAAAAAGTTTTTGACAAAAACTAAAAAATGGACACCAAAATGGTAATGAAATATAATGCATTACAACTACAATAGTATGCAATCAAAGTGAAAGGGTTGATAGAGATAATTTCAGATTATAGCTAACATGGGTAAGATTGGGAGCATAGAAAAACAACGTGGTTTTCTGAACTTCAAATCATTCTCTAAGAAAATAGTTTCAAGAATTGCTTCTCCAATTTGGCATCATCTTCAGTAAAACATTAAGCATTGACAGGTTTCATTTTCTCTATCTCTGCTTATTTAAAGTTTTAAGTACTGGCTATTAGAGCCAAAACTAAAGAAACTTTTCTTGTGATCACAACATCAAAATTGAAACGCCATGAACTTATATGACTCTAATGTAGAAAAATACGATTTTTATTCAAACATGACTAAAATTGAACGGTTACTATTTGGGTATCAATAAAGTTATCTAACAACTGTAGCATTATAAATGTACCTAAACTTGCTTATCTTCGATTCAGTGGAGGAGCGTTTAAGAATAGTATGTTAATGTAGCCAACTTGTTTAATTTTATCTTGACAAGTATTGCCCATCATAACCGTTGTTTCCTGGCGGAATCTTGAGATCTTTGACTGTTTCCTTCAACTGTTTATGTAAGCAGTCAGCAGAGTACTGGAGAAAAGGATATAAAATTTTTTGTTTGCACGTAAAAGTATCCTTTCCGATCATCCGCCACCACCACCATCATCATGATCATCGACATCACTTGTGAGAATTATCCATGCATTGTGCACGCACAAACGATGATCATGATTGCAGGCACACAGTGATGCACTGTGAAATCTGTGGGGAGCATTCTTTCTCCTAAACATAATTTATAAAAATCCACCGCCACATTTATTCCTCTATCTATAGAACAATATTATGAATGAAATGCAATAACTTCGGTAAACTCGCAATCCCATCCAGATATAAAATATATACATTCTTATTCTTATAATATGTTATAAGCACTATGCTGCTCGGTTTTTTAGGACTGGGCATACCAGTATCCCATGGCTTGCACCCTCTTCTTCTCTTTTTTATGCTTTCTCAATAAATGGGACCTTGTTACCGGAAAACGGGATAAAAAAACTGATCAGTCGAATGCGTTACAATGTGTACATAAAGTACAATTGCCGCACGTTTCGTATTCTTTTAAAAAACTCTGGGGAGTTGCAAAAGAACTGCTGTTCATTTTACTTGTTCATCGAGAGATCTTTCTCTACTATACAATTTGTATGTACCTACCTACATCCTTAAATTCAAAAAGCGGAGTATATATAGTAAAGAAAGTAGCGGAAAAATGTTGACCACTCGATTAGAACCCTATTTGATAAAAAGTGACCTCTTGCCATAAAGAGCCAACTTGATTTTCAGTCTGTAGAGACCAACAATAAAATGTCAGAAGAAAAAAAATGCTTTCCATCTGATACGAATTCAAAATAAGTGTTAAATGGAAACAGACTTTCTATCAATGTGTATGTATTTGATGCACTCACTGACTTTCTGTGCAAAACACACGGTTATGTATGATAATGTTGGTTGATCGAATATATTTGTGGCACAAAGAAGAAATAGGGACAGAGCCCATAGGTTTCAGTTTATATTCTTTGAGATGGTGATCATGATCAGATTTGTCTCCTTCATCGCGCTTTTGTTATCGCCCGTAGATCTATAATCTGATAGCTACTTGTTTTAAAATGAGAAGGAAAAAGTGTTCATGAATATATATACAATGTGTGATCTTCTTAAAGTAGCATGAAAATTTGAAAGGGGTGATTTTCCCAGGAATTGTCAGGAAAAGGATGCATGAATCATACACACTTCATACATGTTTCTTTGAAGTTCATGCGTAATTTTATTGTTCCACTCACGTGCGTTTCGCTCAACAATGTGAAATAAGAATGCATGCACAAAAACCAGTATGTAGTACAGATGCTCTTTTCAAAGTGGAAATGGTTACTTTATGGTGAGGGTATGATTACGTACAATTGAACATATTGGAAAGTGTGTGAATCTTATATAATATTGTTTGATGTGATGCTTAAAGTAGTACTGTTTGATTATCACACATTAAAATCTTATGATTGTTAAGAGAAACTGTGATAAGTCAGTCAGAAAATATCTCTTTCTTGGTTATTGTAAAATAATGATGATACTTACACACGGAACGGGAATGTGATTGGAATAAATTTGCATGTCGTAAAGTGAACAGAATAGAAAGTAAAAGGGAAGCAACATGTGAGGCTACCATATGCTGTCACTAAATAAAAAATGGGTTGTTTACAAACCTCCTTTTTAAATTTTTAATCAGGGTAGTTTATTTTGTTACTATTTCATCTATAACATTTTAGAAAAAATAATCTTGGAATAGATACGTAAGAGGCATAACAGGATTTAACTCCTTGTTCATAAATTTGCAATCCAATCAAATGTACGCAAAACTAATATTATCATCCTCTAAACGGTAAAGTTTCCTCTAGCACAATTCATAATAAAATATATTGTTCGTGCGTTACAGGACACATACATCTATTTATTAAATGACGGAAGAAACAGTCCGGGCCGGATTTCTCGATAAACTGCATCAAACCCCTCGCACCCTTCAACTTTGGGCCAATTTATGTTATGTCGATCTGGTGATATATTTGATGTTGGTTACAACAACGACTCCTAGTTCGCCATCAACTACTGGGAGCTGCCACCCAACGTTCCGTTTTAGAGACCGAGATATTTTTTCTCCATGTACCTATATAAGAATGGTTGTGGGAAAATGAGTATATTTACCATTCCACTGCTTTGTGACTACTACTTTCTTTGTTGATATGAGGGTCTCCTCTGTCTCGTTCAAGAGAGAGGGAAAGCGAGTGGTTCCATATCATCTCACTTCTTGGCTTAGTTGCGTCTCATCTCTTTCTCTGTTCTGGTCTTTTACTGTCCCCTTTTTACGTTCATCTGATACACTGTTTACTACTCCGTAACCTTTCTTATTTCCTTCTCTTTAACTTTTTTTCCACTGCAACTTGTGTTGTCATACACCAAATAGGAAATAAAAAGTTATACGAAACTTTATTCCGGAATTACTTTTTGGATAAATGATACAGTTGTACATATACAGATGGACCATATAATATGTATAATATATAGCATATCCCACAGTATGGAATATTATGGAATGAAAACGGCAAAAGACAAAAGAGAATGAAATGGTTCCTGATTTTTTCGATATTTGTCTCCTCTTGGTGAACATAAACAGATAAGTGTCTGGAAATTGTACACTGGTTGACTTCTGTTGCTGTCTTGTCCCCTTTCACTTTCTTTTGATATCTTTTTATTTTACTTTTGCTCATTTCTCAGGATTTTCCCGTGCTGTTATTTTCCAATGAAGAGAAAGTACAAGTGGGCCATTATGATTATCATTTTACTTTTCTCGCGTTTCTTCTTGTGTAAGTACGTACAATTCTGCCACCATATATTTCCGATTAGTTTCTTACTCAGAATGATGATCTCTAACCTATTTTATTCAAGATGACAGTCATAATGGAGGCAAGAAGGATATTATTGAGATGCTATTGCCTTGTTAAGTGATATTACTGTAGTCACTTCATTTTCATGTCAACAGCCTATGTATGTGCTTATGGGAAAACGAGTATGGCAAATTCAGGCACTGGATTGTATTTTGATCGAGAACCGGCGATTCCAGGAAACGCATGCTTTTACGTTAATTGATACAGGTTTATGGCGATACGCAGTATAGTAAGATGTTTGAAAACAGTCACTGTTTTTCTGATATTGCATTAGAGAAGTAGTCATAAATCTCATATTATATGCTAATGAATTCCTCTTTACTTTTACCCATATTTGCACTGTAACTGAAGCGAACAATAAAATTCTGAAATCAAGGTCTACATTGGAGTGTTGATCATGCACTTGTAACCGATCGTCGTGGTAAAAAGTATTGGGAATTGGAAAGAAAAAGAAGGAGTAGGTTTGAACACAAGACAACCAGCTCGTACGGGCAGAGTATGACCTAGCTCTTCACTTGATTTTTATACTCTTTTCATTCTGTAACTTTGAATGTACAGAACGTCATGTTTTGCCCAACACTAGAAGCGTACCTGTTTCTAAAATCATTCTAGAGTCAGTATACCTATATTGCTCTGGGGAAATGCTCAAAAGTACCGACAATTTTCTTTAAATGATGAAAATCAGTTCACAATGCAATTAATTCGATACTAGATGATTTTTGGACTTTAAAAACAGTTAGTGTTCCCTCCCTGCTGCCAACAGATTCTCTATAAAGATCAAGAGTAAGTTAGTCAGTTCATTAGGGTGGTTGATTGGAGAAGGGGATGCTGCATGGAAAGATAAGATAAATGAACATTGCTCTGAATACAGCAATACACTAGTTTGTTTCCTTCCAACTCCTCTACTATGAGACTTGTCATGATCATGACATCATCTCCTTAATTCAGGATGAAAAGAGAAAAAACTGATCCTGTTTTCCGCCTTGACTTTTGGTACAACGTGTTTCAGTAATCGTAATGAACCTCAAAGACTGCTTGATTATTAAACATTAAAACACGGCAATGGTAGTAGGAGCGATGCTGTTGTTGTGTACCGTGAAAGCAACAGCAATAATACAGAAAACACTGAAGAAAATCTTATCAAGCAGAAGTGAAAAGCAAAGTGTGGAGGGGAACCACAAACTAAAGCCTTCTTAGAGTAGAGGAGAGAAAGAAACGTGCATCCGAAAAAAGTGTCGGGTAACACATCACGATGATGATACTGTTGGAAGCGACTGTTGTGGTGGTGTAATTGTCAACCCGTTCCTTCTTCAGTGACATGCATGTTCATCAAGCGGCTCAGATTTGTGAGCTCTACTGAGCACCAAACACAACAACCAATGTAATGGTGGGCTTCTGGGCTTGTGATTACACGAGAAACAATTATGAAGTCATTTGAATAGAGAATGGGGGAAATGCAGATGTAGCCTTGTAGGATTTCCTGGTTGTTTCCTTTCTCGTTTTCCCCCTTTCAGCCTACTTTGGATCAATCTATATATTATTATTAACAAGAGGACACGCCACAACAAAAGTTGTCCTAATTCCATATTATTTAGCATACTGCACTTGAAGAAATACTTCATTTCTCAATTTAATATAGAAGCTTCGAAAATATTCTGACTACTTTCTTTTCTTCATCTTTTTATCAACCTGCTTCAGCAGCAATTGGAATCATATTTAGTTGGAGCCCACTGATAAATACATCACAAAATACCGTCATATACACTTTGTATGCGTATAATATGTAAAATACTTAAGGATTCGTTCCAAACTTAGAATGGAAGTAAAAGGAAGCATGATACATATACTGCCACACAGCCACTATGGAAGAAATAGTTTTTATTTTGCACTTGTGAAATGAACTTGAGAATATAAAATTATATATCCGCTACGCTTCTCGTTTTCCTGACTTTATTGTGGCAAACAAACCAGAACATATTATATGGAAGGGACGGACGGAAGAAGCATTTTGTGCTTTAGAGATGAAAAATATTCTTCCGAGAGAGTCTATTAATAACAGTGAATTCTCTGATTAATGGGGTACTTTGCATGCAAATGCTGACTCAAAATTTTGTTGGAGCTCTTATGAAATTATATCATCCACACTGTACTAACAATTATACATATAGGTGAATCCAGGGTGAATGCTTTTCTTCATCATTATTATTGTGAAAGTATCAATTTGCCCAAATATCATTTCCCTTTTCATTCTCTGTAACACTCATGTTCTTCCCCAATTTTCTTTTTAATATGCCTTTTATTAAAGAGTTTTCTTGGTATTCCCAAAGTAAAGTTAACTGTTCTTTATTTCATCACTGTCGAATATTATTATATTTCTGCAAAGAACCAAACAATTTATGGATGACCAGGATCAAAGGTTCCACCTTTTTACACCGCATTCAGTTTAAAGGTAATTTATAACTGAAAAATTATCTTCATAAAGAGATCATTGATGCATCACTTGCTAATTAATTAAAAAAGTTACTCCTGCTGGCAGTTAATTAATATGCAACCGATTAAATTAATTAAATAAAACAGAGTATACACATGAAACGAAAAGTATATTATGACGGAATAATCAGTTCCATTCGTTCTGTGAGAAAAGTCGTGGCAGCCAAAAGGGTGGAAAGACGAAAAGGCATTATTATTGGAAGTTACAAAACCTTTCCATTATTACCTAACGTGCAAACCAATTGCCAATAAAAGTAAAGAGCATCCACATGGAGGAAATGAATATTCAAAAGATTTCACGCTTGACATGGAAAGGTGTTTCTTCGTATTATCTTTCAGGGTTTCGCTAATGTTGATCCTCGCTGTAATAATTCAGTTTGATGCGCATCATTTCATATCAATTTTTACTGGAAAAATGATTACCGCATCTATTTTCTTGAACCTTAACTGCTGTAATAATGTTCCAAAGTTGAGTTGATGATGCCCACAAGTGCAACATTTGACACCAATAACAAGGCTCGCAAGGAAGGTGTCATGCTGTTCAAAATGATAATGTTGGTCAACGTAATAATAACGCCCCATTTTATTCATATTGCCAATATCTCTCTCCCCTTATCGTGTGGATCATAATACCAGGAAATGGAAAATGGCAGATTTGAAATAATAATTATCGAAAGAAAAGGCATTTTACTCTAAATTGCCCTAATATTTTTTGAACAAGTATTATGTTTCCGTGTATAAGAAAATAGCATACCATGTACTTTGAAAGGGATCCTACCGTATAGCTAATATCCCGCAATGTGCTCCTTCCATCCTCAGAAAATCTTTTCTATTATGGATTCATACACATAACATAATAACAATAATAATATTATTACTGTTACGGGATATTCCAACTAGGTAATTCACATTAGTATAATATGCCATAAAATGAAAGTTACTAAACTAAACTTTTTTCAATTTATTACACTGCCATTGGATAGAACCTGTAGAATAAACTTTTATGATGGAATGGTATTTGTATGAGTCGACCCTACATAACCGATTTTTTTCTTTCTCGATTCTCCTCTTTGGTTTCGGGTTGCTGGATAAGTAAGCCCGGAATAAAAATGTATTTGGACTTGAAGTGCATGGATGCATGCATGCATTATTTATTTGATATGGATCATCATAATAATAATCTTATCGATAGATATTTTTGTAGATTTCCAATAATGCCATTATTGCAGAAAAAACTACACACGAATCCATTTTACTGGAGGATGAGTTGAGTTGGAGAAGAAATGTCATTACATCAGTATCAGTTAAATTGGATGTAGCACAGCACAATAACCTTTAGGACTTACACATGTAGTATGCAATGTGATGTAGTATGATGTAGAGCACAGCAAATCTATTATTATAATATTTTTGATGCACACATGTATAAATTTTTACCTCACCGAGTTCAAAAAATGGTTATGGAAATTGGAAACCGTTCCTTTGCTTTTGTGTGATCCTTTTGACATTTTTACATACTATCCACTATACATTTTGTGATGTTTTGGATATTCCATCCGCACTGTAATAAAAATGGGAAAAAAACTAGTAAAGTTTCTCTATTTTTTCGAGAGAGTATCAATGTATTTAACTGACCATTGTGTTGGAGTAGAAAACTGGGAAACTGGAATTGGGCCTGACCCTAAGCTATCAATCGTCTAATGACTTGACATTATCCTGACAATATAGAAGCAGTTAAATCAAGTCATCATTGCATACAACCATTTCAACTGTCCAATGTGTTCAATTTAGAACTTGTGTACAAAGGCCGCATTTTATCGAATTCCATATTATAAAGACGACACACTAAAAAGAGCTGAGATTATGGAGTCGATGATGATGTACGAAAAACCTACACTGCAACTACATCTCTCTAGCTAGACATCATGCAAACCAGGAAGAAAAAAGTAATACAGTTTCTTTCTCCCCAAACTTTTTGTTCGTATTTGAATTTCAGAATGGTAGTAGTAGTTTGTATCTTGACCACACTCCATTTCTGTTCTTCAATCTCTAATCTTAATCTCTTGTCGGTGGAAAGAGGACAAGAGAGGAAGAGAAGGGGACCACTGACTTTTTGACTTTACTTCTCTCTGGGCATTGATGCCAAGGACATGATCGTTCTCGCACTTTTTTTCTGGGTAAACCAGAGAAAATTTGTGTGGAAAATACAGAGAGCCAGAGAAACGGTGAAAATTGGTATTTTTTACGGTTTAAACGAGCATTCATATAATATAATATTGTATATCAACCCGATGGAGCATATTCCTCATCCCGTTTTTGTTATCAAATAAAAACCCCAATTCATGCATCCATGCAAACCTTAACGCTTTCACACAAGCCTGTCCACACGTTCGTGTATTGGAAACAGTAGTGGTGGCGGTGGCACACAGTTGGTTCTTAATGGTCACAAGAAAATGTAAAGCATTTATCAAACTGGGTAGCCACAGAATGTGAACTGTCATCCCTGTCCCGTTCTACCCCATTCCCATTTTTTATATTCAGAATTCAGCCAAAAGATTGATTACACTTGTCCTGCTGAATTTACACGAGGAGAAATGAAACATGTAAAATGTCCCAGAGGATGATAATCTTGATCATGGGACAAATCTATGTACGAAATATTGACTTAAGCTGTCAATAGAAGCTACTGTGTGATATGATGGTATGCAGTTTTACGTTATGTAAATCCCACGAAAAATGAGTTTCTGCTACATAGATAATGTTATACTTGCATAAATGTATAAGTTTAAACTGCAGTTTATAATGTACAGATATGCAGGAAGTTAGATACACTGAATATACTCTGCAGATATGTATAAAATATTAAAGATATACTTGTTTCTGTATTACACTCCATTTTATTATCCAACCGAACATCCCTGAATTCTTTGAACATGATTTTCCCTTTGGGAATAGATCAAAGCAAATTAATTTATCCGATTTCCGGAAAAAGTAAATTAATTTGACTTTCTATAGTAAAAGACTTGGTGTACACTTGTTAAATAAAATATGATAATTTCCAATATTTTCCCAGCGTTCCATACTTCCATGAATCGGACGTCAATCAGCGAGTATATATATTTCTGGATTCATAAATTGAAATTTCCAAAGCGCATAATGTTATCAACAGTCTATGTTTCATGTTATTTACTAATGCTTGAATTTCTTCAATTTACCAACTTTCAAACAGAATTCGTAAGCATATATACTCCTATTTGAACTAGAATGCATCAACTTGTATATTCATAAGTGAAAGAAACATGCCTTATTATTAGCTCTCAAAATAAAACCAGATATAAAAAGAAAAGGCCTTGGGGAACCCAAATTCAAACAATACATACTTTTTTTAAAAAGAATTCTCTATACACTTACCACATTATAAAAAGGGATTTTTTACAAAAAGTTAAAAGAGAAAACGCTTGTGGGTTGAAAGGAAACAAGAAGAAAGAATTGATGTTGTTTATTTGTGAATTGGTAAAAAGGTGGAAGAAGAAAGTAGGGGAGTACATAATGGGGAAACCTCAAGAGAAAGTTTGACCAAACCAATAGAGCACGTACCAAAAAGTCGTGATTGCCCCAATTGCCAAAAAAATTCTTTTACTTTTCTCTTCTGAACAGTTTCAAGGAATACCCAACGGGAAATTTTTTGTTAAATTCACGTTAAATTGAGAACGTTGAAAACAAGTTAGGTTTGGCCGCTCTTTTCACACAAATATAACACTTTTTCTAACATCGTTTTCACGCACAAAT
>JAHZMV010001675.1:0-15658 GCA_027743765.1 Coecobrya sp. COE2
AGCTCCACTGTACAAATACAACACATCGTAAGTATTATTATAAGTGCATTTTATATTATCGCTATATGGATGGAAGCGCCGCTAATACTAAAGTTCAGACTGGAGACTGCAAAGAGAAAGAGTAGAGAATAGATGAAAAAAGAGTAATATATTATTTTATAAATGTTCGACATGCTACAAACCTTACCAATTATCATGAATACTACATTGTAGTTTGCACTTCAATTTACACTATTAATTTCAGCGAATCATAAAAAATGGGTAATGTTGAGACTTTTACTGGTTTGGTTTACTTGAATTGGTTGATTGTATTCTGTAATAATAAACAATGCCAGACACCAGAAGACAATAAGGTCGATATTATGAAGATGTAAGTATAATAAATATGGGTTTAGTTTGGAAAATTAATGACGTAAAGAAAGAACACACTCACGTAGTTAACCTGTCATGTGTAAATAGAGGTAGATAAGTAAGATGAGAAGGTATAAAAGGAAAAAGTAATAAAATTATACGTTTCCTCCTTTTTTGTAGCCGTAGAGAGAAAATGAGAGAGTGGTATACTGGGAGTGATGTGCAGGTAAGGCGCACTCTACACTACACCTTGCAAAAATTATATCTTCCGATTACCATCACGTGTATATGGAAAATAGCTTAAGTATATTGTGCACTTTGTACATGTGTGTGATACGGTGATACAATGAAAAAAGCTAGCTATACAAAGAAAGTATAAGTGTATACAATAGGCGCATTCTATCTCTTGCTTTACTCCATTTTTACTCTGGGTTTGTGTAGGTATATATTGTGTGGTCGAGTAAGTACTATCTGGCAGTCTGTTGAAGAGTTTGGTCTGCAGAATATGGAAGTCAAGTAAAAGTGGAAACAGCTCCCAGAGGACCCACTGCTTAATTTCATTGATCGTTAGACTCTGCGTGAAATTAAATCATAACGACTGTTATCAGCAACTTTCTCCAGAGATACACAGATGGAATGTGAAAACCATACGTGAGTATACTTACATGAAGGTTCAAGCTAAAATTCTTTGTGTTACTCGAGCTGTATACCCTTACTTTCTCTCTTTCTGGATACTTTATTCATTATGATTGGATGACCATGTCGCTCCAACCTTGTGCTCACACTATTGACTTTGACTAGAGTCAGTCTGTGTGGTTGTATGTATGCTATAAGTAAGTATGTATGTATATGTGCATTCATTCTCCAATGTTTTTTGTTTCCACCATGGTATTCCATTTTCCATTTATACGCTTCCTTCTTTCTTATGATAGGGTACTCTTTGCTTACCTGATGTCAAAGTGCCAATGTGATTAAAGTTGGCAAAGCCATAAGCATTATTGGAGTTGGACGAGGATGTTCCATTAGAGTTATTAGAGTTGGAACTAGAACATGAGCCACTGATTGTGTAGGAAGACATGGACGAGCTGGTTGGTCTTATTGTTTGCGAAGAAGTAGGAGCACCAGATCCTGAACCGCCACCACTTCTACTAACTCCAGTATTAACTCCACGATGTAGTCGAATAGTTGACAAATTATGATTATTTTTCCTTGGGGATGTTTGGGAAACTTCACGGAAAAATCCGTACGTTTTATCCTTATTCGGGTTACACTGATGAAGAAGCGTTCTACTATTACCACCGCCACTACCAGCACTAGTCTCATTGTTACCACTGTTGGTGGATTTGGAATGATTATTCTGATGTCGCATGGTCCCCAAGCTCATGGTTGACTGAAGACGACTTCCTCCTCCGGATCTGAAAATTGTAACAAACCAGAAAAATAATAATAATCAGTATAGTAGGAGATGAGAAATGTGAACAAAAATCGTTTGCAATTTTGTAAAACCAAAAACGATACACGAAAAGCTAAAGAAAAATGAAAATGAAAGGGGAAAATTGGAAAAGGAGTTTTATATGATTTTTAAGTAATCGAGAAAAAAGTTCTATTCCTATTCGTCATTATCATAGAAAGCTTTTTTTGTTTTCTTCCTAGAGAAATGGAATATTGTGGTTGTGAATACTTAAGTAGCTGTCGGGGAAATGTAGGAAAGACGCAAAACGAATACTATGAAAGGAAACATTGCATAACACACCAAACACCACAGTTTTTGTGGTGAAGGAGTATAGTTATATGATGATAAAAATAAAGAATAGAATATGCAGGGAAAAGACAAAGAGAGAAAATGTTTATAGAACAGAATGCATTAGACAAGCCAGCCATTCATTTACCCCCAACATATATACGTAAAAACGTACCGAAATAATATGCTCCTAGCAGATAGGTGCACGGAATTCAAAAAAGTATGATAAAAATATATGTACTACTCATACTCGTTTCTGAATTAGGATAAGCATAAAAACTGTCCGTTCGTCTCTTTTTTATTAGGAATAATGAAAAGAGATGAATAATGTTGTACATGTATAAAATACTAAGGCTTCAATAAAGAATAATTTTTCACTAATTCTCAAAACTAGTGCATTATACACAGCGAGTAAGAACAAAAGAAAAAGTCGTTAATGCTGTCAGAATGATGAACAAATTCCAATGAGTAGCTCAATGTACAATTTAATGCACAAATACACGAATAAATACCTTCACAGGAAAATAATGCGCATTATTGAGAGAAAATATGGTATAACAGAGGCAACTCGATATATAGACGTATACCATTATTATGCGAGTGAGTGTATGTCATGGCACTGATATGAGAGTAATATTAGTACACTGCCACGAATGGAATGATAAATGTGAATATTTTTCTGGATGTCATTTTCCAAAACAACAAGTTGTACAGCTTGGTATAGAGAGAAGGAGAAGTATTCACTATATTCAGTTTGAGCATTGTTATGCATAATACAGTACGCAGGGATAATATCATTATGTCATTCTTGTGTAGTACATCACATTTTTGACGATGACGACAGCAGCAAGCAGCACGTCCTTGTTGTAAGAATCGTGAAGACATGACCAGAAGAAAAATATTACGGTTTTTATGAGCCGAAATTCATCAGCAGATGGGGAAACTACAAACAGAAAAAGGAACTAGAGCACTTTTTGACGAGCTTTAGTGTACAGCTGGAAGGGATATTACGAAAACAGTAAACTAGAAATTGTGTGTTGAGGTAACGGTGAAAAGGGTTTTTTCCATGGTTGGTTTATGGTAGTAATAGTATGTACATGGTTTTTTCATGAGTGCATTAAGGATGCCATGTAGAAGAGTAAAAATAATAATAATATTCATTACCATCCGTCGCTGTACGAATTTGTTGAAAAGAAAACGTTTCTTTCCTACTGGAATAGTATTATTGTGAAACACCAGTAGCTCCTGTCAACGTGACAAAACTTGAAAAAAACTTCTTGTTTGTAATTCTAGTTCTGATGTCCTATACAAGGCAGAATACAACATAAGTATATTATGCCATGTAAATAATTCAGAGAAGAGAAAATTGAAATCTGATTATGTAAGAGTAAAAAAACCAAATGAAATAGGGTGGATGAAAAATAAGAAGAGTTTCCCACCCTTACACCTCACAATCAACAGCGCCAACAAGGAGACTCCAACAACAAAACCAAACCACCAAACGTCAAACGAAATGTTCCAACTCATTTCATCCCATTTAGTCCGTTTTCCGTTTTCACACGTACAAACACTTGGTAGGACGATGTGCCATTAAATTAGATGCTTGAGCAAGTAATTTACATTACGTTCTATAACAATACAATGTTGTCAATATATATGTGTATAGGTATGTACACTTTTCTTACGTTCTCCTCCATAATAATTTATTCTGTAATATGAATGATTTTGTGTTCAACAGAGAAGGAAAGCATACATAGTTTCTCTCTCAAATTCTGATTTAAATGCATGAACATACCAAATAATCTATTTACGTAATATCGTTTAGTATATTTACCTAGATAAGCATATTATTAGCATCCACTACCTTTCATTTCATCTTACGATTTACTCATTGCCGTCACCTTTTCCGTCTGACTACAAACTACCCACAAGAATCTAATAATCTAATGTGCTCAATTGCTTTTCAATTTTTAATGAGCCACATTTGGAATTGAATTTCACACTCATTTACACACGCATACTCATTCCCCCTTTCATCCAAACTACGAAAACAAAAGTATCTACAATTTTGGTTTGTAATGTGTCACTCCTTTGTAAATAGTAATACTTCGGATCAACAGTCACTCAATGAATTATTAACAACTACGTATTTATAAGAGAACAACAGAGGAATTAAAATAATAAGGGTGAAGTTCTTTTATGAGAACGGAATACTAGGATGAACAAGAAGCAGAAGGCATGGACTCGTGCCTCCTTGACTTTCATCTGATTTTTTATGCTAATCATGATCGCCGTCATCATCATCAGCGTCCTGGAAAACGAACCGTTTTGAATTGTAACGTAAAGCCGTGTAATTCTTCTTAATGAACCACTAGTTCATTCATCTTCACTCACTCAAAAGTCGTCGTGTGTACACCCATTAAACAGTATAGTTATCTTCACAACATATCTTTGCTCTTCTAATAATATAACAATAACATGAAATAGAAGAGAATTTCAATTTCGAAGAAACATGATACCAATAGCTAGTTCCTCCAACAGATGTCCATTTTCTATATATTGTAAAAAGCCAATGGATCGGAATGGAATATATAATGATAATCATACATTATTTTACAACTTTTAAAGGTAATTGGGTACTTACACAGGACTAAACAACCTAAAATGAAAGGCTACAAGCGCTGCTTTGCCCTTCTCTTAAATAAAACATTGCCTTACAATCATAATAACATATAGAAAATTCAAACTAAAGAATCAGAAAAGCACTTTCAACAAATGTTCTCCACCTTCTCATTTTTCTTCATTCACATTTATTACGTATCTCCCAGAAGCAACTAGCTAGACCTAGAAATCTCATTATAACAATTTGGACGTTTGAGCTCTTTGAATCTATGTGTTTCTTTCTTCTGCCCAGTGCCTTTTACCATTTCGATGTGTACTTCCAGTAGTACAACTGCCCAAAAGCAAGAAATGTTTATTTATATGTAGCATTAGATCCCACTATAATGCATTGAAACGTTTATACATAAATTGTTACGCAAGGATAGAAAAAAGGGTTATAAGTTGTAATAGGACATTATGTATTTTGAGCAGAAGCAATAAACCGTAATGGCAGCCCAAGTAGTTTGGAGAAAAAGAGACATAGGAGAAGAACAATCAAATGTGATCTGAATCTCCGTTTCCCATTTCCTTTACGCCCTAAATGTTGATGATGATCATGATCCTCAATGAAAAATGTAGATGTTCAGTGTATATGCACTCACAACTACATCCACTACTCACCACCACCAACAGCAACATAGCATAGCATAATGGTTTTACTTTAGATACATAGTGCACAGCATTTAAAATGAGAAGAAAAAAGGACAACTTGGCTGGCATTGCATTTGAGTAGAAGGAGAGCTAGTAGTTTTTTTATTTAGCTTACTCAGCTCAGCATATCCCATTTTGTTGGTGAAAGATCCTGTTTCAACATTCCAAGTGGCAGTTATATATATTTGCAAGCCTGAATTGCATATTTTCTTACATAAAGATATGTGAACTAATGTATATAAGTACACTTTAAAAGTACTTGAGAAAAAGTTGAAATCAAAGAAACTGCGTTAGAGAAATCAAAGTTAAAGTATTACTATGCTCCATTTCCCAAGGAAGATGAGCTCAGTATCCCAATGAATGAATGGTTGGGTCTAGTATCATTCGATAGAGAAAAGTGAAATTCTGTTCGTTTCTGTTTTTGTGTAGTATAAGTTCTTCTTATTATATTAGCACTACATTGATACATGATGTGATGCTGCAGAATAAGTAGTTTTAGCAGAGTAGTTTCTGGATAAAAACGGATGCGAAGTGGTGGGTAGATAATACTAATAATAATAATAACAGACAGCAACTTAGTGCTTTCAAATAGTTTTGCGTATAAGAAAATATTAAAGAAGAAAATCATCGATGTTTGGTTGAATGATAGGGTAAGATACGGTACAGTTACACACAAAAACGTACAGTTTTTATAAAAAAAATGTGGGAATGTAATATGGTTAGAATTGAACAAACTTCGGCAGCAACAACAACTTTCATGCAAAGTTTGTGTTGTGCTGTGTTGTTGTGTGAGGATTGAAGAGTGGAGGGAGAAAGCCACCTAAGGAATACAAATAATCTCATCATTCTCCAATTTCCATTTTGCCGTGTTGAAATGCAAGACGGTGTTTGATGCTTCTTGCATGTTATGCTTCCCACTCCGTCGCCCCTTGCTCTCCAAGTACAAGTTTACTTTGGCTTACACCAAACAAAAAATCCGACCGATGGTACTGATATGTCTCAGTTATCAATTCGATGAGTTAGAAGTGTGTTTTCATGCAGGCATCTGTGTATTTTTCCGTCTTGCTTATATTTACTTTTTTTATTGGAAAAGATGAAACAGGGAAGGAGTGGAATGGAGATACTATGAATGAAATGCGAATCAGTGACTCGTTTCAAGGTGTCAATTCCAATACATTATTTATGTCGATTGAGTTTCTGTCTTGTTTAAATAAAAATATACAGATAAGTGTGAGATACATATTATGAAACTACACTTCTCCAGCAAACATAGTTTGAAGTGAGCTCAGCATTTTTCTTGATACTTTCTAGTAATGCAATATTACATCAGTAATCCTTTTTCCTGTTTTATATCAACGATTTCGTATCTCTACTTACATAAATAGCTACACATATCAGTGGTAACAAAGTTAGAAAAGTACTACCGACAACCAAGAATTTTCTATTTCCCTTTTACCGAGTTGGCATCCATTTTCTTGTACTTTTTTTCTGTTTTCGGGTCTTTACCTGAAGATAAACATAAGATGTAGCATCCCTAACAATGCTGAATCGTAACATACTTTCATTTCCTATGACTTTCTCATCGTCAAGTATTACGATTATGGTTACACGGTTACAGTTAGGTATATACGGTATCTCATGGTATAGTTGTATTTTGCAACATAATTTTTAATTTTGCTACCAAACAATGTTTTGCAGCTTCATGTTGCCATTTTTATTAATACGTACCATTAATACTTGCATGCATGTTCGTCCTTACCCGGGGAACATGTACGAGGACGACTCTCACCGATAATTACATTTCCTAACCAAATAATCATCATTGATTCTTTTGCAATAAATACTTGCAATGCCATTTACTAGTTAACAAGTTTTATAGCCTTTTGACATTCTAATTCCAAACTGTTTACTTTTCGTATGAGATTGTACACAAAAGCCCAAGTCATCGCTTCAGCAAACCTAGTATAGGAAAAATATGGTACGCTATTATCCTGTAATGACGGCACGCGATACATGTACACCCACATGATTCATTTTTCCTTTCTTCAGTTTTACGATGATCATGGCTGTGCAAGTAAACAGATCAAAGTGAGAACTTCATTCCAGAAAATTATTGTGAATGTCTGCAGGTAATAAAAACGCCTTCGAGACCTCGCACACAACTCTACCACTAAAATTCTGAAACTAAATTGTATTGTTGAATCTGGAACAAAAAAACACACTCTATATCCACGCAACATAAAAAGATGAATGAAAACAACTGTAGAGCGGTTTGCAGTATTAGTATAAAAATACAACGTGCCTCCTGCCTTGATATCGTCTTCGTCATCACTTGAAATCACGCAATATTCCATCCAAGACCAATAATGCCATAAAAATTCTTTCAAGGCATTATTTGCAATCCTATATATGTCCTCCATTTTGTTCTGTTGATATTACTGATGAAAGGGCTTGATGCTCAAATACAATAAAAAGCAAAAGGGCGTATATTACTTATTATTTTTACAGCTCACCCATAAGTGTAAACTTATAAAAAATTATAAAAGTAATGTTAGCCAAGCTAGTAGGTAGTTTATATATTGCCTTTTAGCTTACCTTCATCATCAATAAATTATATATATATATATATTGTGAATGGAATTACTCAGTGGTCATGCTTACCTATTTCAAACATTTAGGATTGAGGCCGTAAATAGTTCACGGATAAGACCGTACCCAAAGCATATTTTAGCTCCAATACAATTAAGTGATGAAGCAACACAAATGTAGGGTGTTTTGCTAGATGTTTTGGATATGGGGTGATGCCTAATTGTTTGAATTTTACATGTGAACTTGATCGGGTGTCATCTCCTTGTGACGTTTCCATGAAAAATCATTGAACAAGTGGGTGTTTGCACCATGTATCATAATAAATTGTGTTATTTTTTCCTTGTCGTGAACTATTTACGGCCCCAAATCCTAAATGTTTCAAATAGGTAAGCATGACCACTGAGTATTTCCTTTACCAATATATACTATATCTGTTGTATTGTAACTCAATGATAATGTTTACTACATTACGCGTTCCTAGGATTCCATTATTTTTATATTCCACACACGACTGGATTCCCATATGAAAAATCTTCTCTAGTTTCGCTTTTGTTTTAGCTAGGCTAGAAGTTTTCTGTGAAATCATTTTGCGCCTTGTAACTGTTGTGAGACTGCAAGTAGAAAGTCAAACTGCCCCTGGTTAAGTCAAGTTAGTATATTCAATTTCAGTTGAAATAATAAGGTATTTTCAACATCTCAAATAATAATCATTATGCAAAACACGCCATTCTGTTATAACGGTGATATATGATATATTTCAAACAAATTTCAAAGTCCCATCGTACACAAATAATCTCCCTTGTGAACTCTGTACTGAAACAAGGACATGAATCAATACCGAAGCAGCACTTTATAACTGCAGACTATGTAGACACTCAAAGAAATGAAATAATCTACAGAGCAAATAAATACTATAATATCATCTTTCAAATTGCCAAACACGAGACTTTCTTGTATTTTTATGAGTTAGAAAAATATGTGCATGGGTGATCTTGCTTTTGCTGATATTGGTCTTGTGGTAAGATTCTTTTGTTGTTATTATGAGGATGATAATGATAATGTAAAAGAATTTTTATGCGAGTTGTGATGATCGCGTGAGAAAAAACACTTTTCTCGTCGCCAAAAATATGTATCACAACAAGACAAGTAGAAAGAGGAGGGAAGAGTGAAAAAAGTTGAAAATTGTATTATGATTACCTCTGCTCGTGTATTATAATAACATACTATATATGTACTTCCTAGAAAGCGTTTCAATTTCAATTACCTATGTTACATGAGGATGTGAGAACAACGGACGAGCAATAGGAAGAACAAATTGAATAAAGTAGTAAGGCTGAAACTAAGTAATTACCGTTATTGATGCGTGTTGTAACATGCTTGTGCTTTTCTGGAATTTATGTGTTGTGTGTACTTAATCATTATGTGGCAATTGTTGCTTACAATAAGCAAGAAAACTATTTGAAATACCAAGAAATTTTGATATACGTTGCCTGAAGCCAACTTGAAACTATAATTTGGTAATTTATTGTCACAGACAAATTAACATTAACATGTTTAACAGCACATACATGATACAGTTACATCTTCGCATATATGAATGACATATTGGTTAATAATGCAAAAAATAATAGAATTTTAGCCCCTGTTGACAATCGGATCGGCAGGCACCGGATTTTTACATTTACTTCCACTGCAGTAATCAAAGCAGCACAACTGGTTATTGGGGCACTCCATATCGTTTTGGCATGGAGGACTTTGCGGAGCGGTACAGAGGCGTGTATCATCAAGTCTCAAAACAGCAGGAGGACATTGCCCAGTGTCCTTGGCTTTATAGGAACAAACCATATTATGTGAAATAACAAACAGTTCATTTAATTTTAAACTGATGCATGATTTATACTTTTACATTCTTACATCTTTGCTCGCATGTTCGCCTGAAACATTGAGCAGGCCTATTTGTCTTGGAACAGTGACAGATCCTACAGTCTTGCATAATCATGACAGTGTCATGAGCACAATTTAATTGTGGAGCTACCACAAAAATATTTTTTACATTTCACAATAATTCTTAGAATTTGACCAGGAAACTTGACATAGTTATTTTTACATCCAATTACTTTTATTCACGATATGAAAATTACCTCTTCTATTGCCCATTTGTTGTGCCATTGGCCGAATCATTCGATTTTGTCCATAGCTAAGATCGCTCCATGTTAAAATTAGCAACACTACAGCTACTCCAGATAGCCTCACGTATACACTGCCTCTGATTCTCATGTTTCACAGCTAAATTTCCCTGGCATCACAGATCCAACAACCTTTGTATTGTGGCTAAATGAAGTCAATTTAATATTTCCTTTCAAACTAACTACTAGGATTGAGTGATAAATGACAAATATTAAACTCATGTTTATAATTCTTTGCACCTGCATTAAAGCACATAATGATCTTTGTCATAACTCTCTGATGTGATTTTTACATCCCATTATATAATAAATATTTTTCTTCGTTTTTAGCGACAACATGGATCATTCTAGATATACCTACACAATTACCGCAAAGACGCAAAGTAATGCTATTGTGCTCACTGAAACAATAGGATATAAAATGTCTCATAAATGTTTAACCGATTTGCTATTCCAATTCACAAACATATACACAATATATGCATAATATAGCATCATTAAAACGTCAGCATCCTCAAAGCATCACGATTTATATCAGACAATATTTTCTCGCTTTGTACATATCATACTTTAATCTTAACAAATGGAAATGTGTATCTGTGACGAGCAATGAAATCTTGAGATAAAAGACACGATATGGGAGTGAGTAACTAAATAAAGTTAAAAATAAAAAGGTCTGATCTGCTTCTCCATAGAGGAAACAAAACGGTCATTTGCGTTCAAGTTAATACCATATTTTCAAATAACATCAGACTTGGGCATCCTGCACAAGTAATATTTTCAGGAGAATCGAGTAACTTGAAAACCTATAGCACCCTAACTAACGTAAGAGAATTCAAACTCTATACTAGTTCGAGAAATGTTACCTCTTCTCCGTCTGTCAAAGAAAATAAATAAAAGAGCGCATTGTACCATGTATAAAGGGAAGTTAAAAGAGGCTGATAGAGCAAGAGAATCTTGTAGCATTATTATGGGTCCATACAGCAATGTGGAACTGGAGGAAAAGAATAGACTTTTTCAGTCTTTTCAGTCCGCAGACCTTTTATAAGAAAGCGGAAGAAAGAGGCTTTACGCGCACACGTGGACTGGCAAACAAGGATTCCCGGAGAAAGTGTGCATAGTGCATGGCTCACAAGATGTAAAGCATTCCATTCCCTAGTAATATCCCATTCTTCTCTCTGGAAGCTAAACCGCTACTTTACATTCGGTATAATATTTTTATTCCATTTCCAGCAGCAAGTAACTGGAATAAGATGAAGAAGAGCAGCATCATCATCCGATCTTCAGAGAAAGAAAAAGAAAATCCCATGTCAATCTCTCTTTGTTGCCTTAAACTTGTACCTATCTTTGGAGAGTTCAGAGGAAAATTGTTAAAGAAACTTGCAACAGAATATTTTTCAAACGTAACAACCGCTCCTGCCTTGTTCGTTTTAGGGACGACGCTCGGCGCTACAAGATGAATCGAATGTGGTATACCGGAAAAGATGGAGAAGGCAACTATCTCTTGTTCAGCACATAATATTACCATTTGGAAATATACTCCATTTTATCCTCATTTCCTTTCTTACAGCAGCATAGTAGCTCAGCAGACTAACATATTATGATTGTTTTACTATACTCCGTCTTCCGATTGTGTGATATTGACATTGGCAATAAGAAGAAAGGAAACCCAAAAGTGGCTGTTACATTAAAATATTTTACACAAAAGGCACAAGGGAGTGCACACACCTAACTTGCATTCCATACGCAATACTCCGTCTTCCGATTGTGTGATATTGACATTGGCAATAAGAAGAAAGGAAACCCAAAAGTGGCTGTTACATTAAAATATTTTACACAAAAGGCACAGGGAGTGCACACACACACCTAACTTGCATTCCATACGCATTTAATTTTATCCCTTCTGAGCGATCTGACTTTCTGTATATTTCTTCCATTCATCCAGAGTCAGAAGATTTAGTTGCTATATATTGTGGAGTTTACTAGAAGAAGCTGAAGAGGGAAAAGGGCTAATGTGCTTTTGACAGACACCACTAGACAAACCGCCGCGTCAGTTCCTGAGGTGAGCATGCATGCTATCTCTCTTCTTTAGGCTGCCATACTGCATGATCTAGAGTGGGTTTATCGGAAGAGAGTGCGTTGCAAGTAAACTGAAAGCATATGAAAGGGCGTTTACCCTTCGTGACAAGCGCCCATATATTTCCAGAGAATGACATACAAAAGTGATAAAAATCACTTTATGAACACCTCGTGTCGTAGAGTCTCGTGAAACTACACGCATTTTTGTAGACTTCCTCCAATTTTTAACTTTGGGAAAATTGATTACCACCTAAGTAGAATCAGACAGGCAAAAGGCAATCAACATCAGTGAAAGCTGTATATCTCTTTATATATTAATTATTCACTGAGTAGTCATTTATGAATGAGAACATGTGGAATTGGAATACGAATAAAAGTGAACAAAAGTTGGTAAAGAGAGAAAATCAAAGCAAAAAAAGTATTGCGAAACGAAAGGTGTACCTTATTTTATAGCTTAATTGACACACACATAAATCAAATGCTACTTACCGCTTCGATAGGGGTGAAATTTGGCGCAGGTGCTTTGCGGATAAGGATGACTGACGTGGAGGGACGTAGTCATAGATCTCGTCTTTGTCACGAAGACAGCTTGAGGGCTGGAAGTAAAGTACGCATTCGTAATATACTCCATTCTAGGATAGTAATTCATAAAGGTTGATAGGATTGATCTATTTCGACATAGGGATATGCCGAGCTTACCTGATATATACCCGGTGTATAGGCCTGTCGTCCATCCCCACCTCCATATCCTGAAATGGTTGCAATGGGTGGCGGTGGTTGATATTTGTGAATTTGATTATGATGATGATGCTTTGAAGTGGAAGGACTACTGGTAATAATCACAGGTTCAAGGTACTGGTGCCTCTGCTGCTGATCGCCTCCAACTGGTACGTGCTTAGATGGCGTTCCTCTATTACTTTGTTGATGATTATTGTGATGTAATAGCTCGGGTGACTCAAGGACGCTACTACTATTGCTATTGAAATTATTAAACTGACTAGATGAGAACAATCCTGCGGCAGAAACGGAAGCTGATACGTTATTTGGAGCAGGAAGGGTTGGTGGCGATGAAGGATTACTAGTTGGATGGAAGTAGCCACCGACTAGATGATGACCTCCAGAGTCGGTAGATGAATACTGGTGAAGGTTTTGAAGAAATTCATTTGCAGATGAAGCACCCAAAATAGAAGAGTCATTGTTGCAAATGTTGGAGGGATTTACGGAAATATTGGAGGAATTTGCAGGGTGGTTCATTAGTAGAGCATGTGTAGGAAGTTGCAACTTTCTCCGTTCCTCCAACCAAATTTCCCTCAGCTGGTGAAGTACCTGCTGTTGAAACTCTAAAAGCGGGAGACCCTGTGTTGCCCAATTTGCTGAGGTAGACAAAATGGAAGTAGAATTATGTGGAATGTTGGGGATCGTTGACCTAGAAGCGCCATTACCTACATGATCCACAAGAAAAAATGGTCAGCATAAAAATTTACTTTTTATAAGATTCCATTTTATGGCTTTCCTCACGACTCACATAAAAATGTGCTCAGTTTTCAAGAAAGGCAGTGTTCTTTCTTGTTTTTGCTTTTCAGCTTACCTAAAGTATCTGGTACACTAACTGGTGATGAGGAATCCCCCAATGACAGTTCGCTTGCATACTTGGCTGCCATTGCTCTTAATGTCATCTCATCGGGCATCTAAAAATAGAGAAAATCAAACAAAACTGTATAAGTATTCAATTCATCAACCACTAGTCAACGTTGAAAAAATTCATTAACTTCTTTTCAAAAGCACACATGTTCCTCTAGTATCACTCACTAAGTATAGTAATTCCTCAGTATGTATATTAGATATTGCATCAGAAAATAACAAAAACAACAAATGAACATAGATAAAGAAATGGAAAAGGAACATCACCTCCACCAAAACAAATATGGAAAACAAGTTTTATACTCATTACCTTCCCTAATAACAAATTTAAAGTTCTATACAACTATTCATCCAATTTACTGCTCTTATTTTCACATTACTCATACTTGTGAGCTAGAGATAGGAAATGAGGATAGCAATGTTTACAGCTCTATGTATACTTTCACAATCAACAAAAACCAGGCATAGTGAAAATGAAACTGTTCATAGCAAAACTTTCTCCAAATTCGCCCAATGAAGCAAAGGAGAAATATCAACCTGTCTGCGCTTCCTCACTCTTTTCACTTCTGGTGATGCAAACGTGTCAGACCAAAAGAGTAAATAAGTTCCCCGTTTAGATACCCATCCGGGTTCACTTTCAACAGCAAAAAAAGGGGAAAACCTTAAATGAACTTTTGCTATTACGTGTTTGTGTTTCACTTTTAACTAGCTACAAATACAACTCATTTCCTTCAGCTGCTGTCTATCTCACTGAAGACACCAAAGCTTGTAACAACACTAACAGTGACTGGTTAATTTACTAGGTATTGGATTGAAAAGGCTGCTTGCCAAGAGTCAAGTGCGGTAAGGAGAAAAGAATGAAGAGGATACATGTGAAGCTACATTGATGATATAAGCTTTAGAAACTGATAGGTAAAAGTGAAATTAGAGATGTGAAAAGAAAATAGGAATTTTATAAGTATCTCTATGTTTGAACCTACACTTGATAATATGACTCTTTGTGTTCTTGTTTTGTTTATTTGCTATTGCCTGAGTAAACTCTTTCAAACATACTCTGCTACATTATGCAAGTGAAAATTGAGCACGGTCTCACAGTAAATATACATTTTCTATTTCTTGGTAAATTGTTTTGTTCAGTTGTTGAAACTGAATGAGGTAATTGTATACTATACGCTCATTATATAATGAGTGCCATGCACGTAAACAGAGTACTTAACATCATCATGCAAATGTAAATTGCTAATTTTGACGAGTTGTTTTATTGTTGGCTAATTTTCCAAGAGGAAGGAAAAAGACGGATACCAAGTAGCAATTACATTTTTAAGGTGGACATGACTTTTAGTAAATGAAAATGGAATGGAAAGAGAAATCTATCTATATTTGAACACTTCCATTACGTTCATATGTTTTACTACCTATTTATGAATAGTGTAGCTTTACACACCCAATAACAAACTTTTCTAACGAGACGAAAGCAAAATGAATTCATCGCCACTTGCCCTTCCGTTTCTGCTGAAGTCAATATCGTGTTTAATGAGAGAACGGAAGTTGTTTTATTCCAGAAACTTTTCAGCAGTGAGTTTCTTTTCTCTACTCGCCCACGTTTCATTTAGGAGTGGAAAAGAGGAAATTATTAAAATTGCCTGTTTTTGAAAAAGTTTATGTAACATAAGGAAAGGTCTGGCAGCAGAAAGGATATTTCCCATTGCTGATAATATCTTCTTCCTGATGGTAGGTATGGACTCTTTGTTAACACATG
>JAHZMV010001676.1:0-12270 GCA_027743765.1 Coecobrya sp. COE2
ACGTTTCTATTATTACTTGTTTGTCTATTCAATATCTCTATTCGTTATATGGGCGATAAGTACGTGAACACTTTATCATTATCTACACAATTTTATTCTCAAAGATAGAAGACTCATTGTGATGCAATAAAAATGAGAATGAATGAGCAGCAAGGCGAAGTAGAAAGAAAGATGGGTAAAACACTGCGTGTAACAAAAAAATGAGGCATGTCATTTGTAAAAGTTGCCAACAGTTGTTTATACCATTTTTTATAAAACATATGTAAAAACTTCAGTCATAATGGTAGTCCCTTCTTTTAGAAAAAATATTAAACGAATGCCTGCAAACTGCATATAAACGTGCATCATCAGGAGAACAAGCAAAGATGTGAGGATGATATGAATGACGCTTCTGAAAAATGATTTTAACGAATGAACAAGAAAAATTTCCCTTGGGAAAAATGGCAAAAATAAATCGCATTCAAAAGATCGTTAAAAGCCGAAACGAATATATCAGCATAATATTATTCATCGTCAAACCTTCTTGCTTTATATTCTTTGGTAGATGCATAATACGTAACTACAGGGGAAGACAGTCAAAGAAACTTTATGGTTGATAATCTTTAACAGTTTTATGATGATTATTAATACTTTTTGTTCAAGTGCGTTTAACTTTAATGTATGGAAAAAACTGGGTTTTTGAGTAAAAAGTTTTAAAAAACCAAAGGTTCATCAGATCATCAAAGATCATCTTGGTAAACTTTTCTAAATGGAAATCTGTGATAAAGAGATTCATCTTTATCATGGCTGCTCATTGTCTGATTACATAATGAAAGTACAAACGACTCTAGTAGCAAAATGAACAATTTGTCTGAAAGATCAAATATAAAATATATGAGTGAATGAGTCATTGCATACATAATACATATAGGTATACTTGCATACATGAGTCATTTCAGCATAATACATAGCCGTTGAATTAAGTGTATAAGAATAATAGTGCAATCACAAAAAAATAAAAGTAAAGTCTATATAAAATTGCAATAAAACTGTGGTTTTAAGAACCTGGAAGATGGAAACTTAAAAACTTGTGTTTTAGCGAAGCAATTGGTGAAAACAGAATTGGAATTGTCGATTTAGAGAGAATCGCCAGATACAGATAATATTTAATCGCACACATAATATGTTATATATTATATAAAGAAGAGCAATTTGAAAAATGATTTTTTTAGTAATTTTTATCGGTATAGTTTTTCAGGTGCCCCCTCGTCTCCTTTGCTGTTTGTTAATGCAAAACTGTGTTCGTCCTCCTTCATTTTTATAATAATTATTATCATCCTCATCAAAGCATATGGGACGAGAACACGACAGGAGACCGGCAAAGAGGGTATCATAAAAAGCAACCCATATAATATTTGTATGTTATATATCGTTACTGCATAATATGTTCGCTTATGACAATTACGTATGAATATAAAACACACCGTGGTAAACCAAGATGCGTGCCGGTGATATCATGTAGGTATATATTATAAAACAATAACGATATTCAGAATGAGGATAAAACACGCAAAACTTGTGTCAATTTTTTTGCATTTTTTTCCAAGTCTTGTTTATATCATTTTTACCTGTTTGAAAAAGAATACTTGGTGTAGATAAATAGAAGGTGAGATTGAGTTAATGAAATAATACTATGGTTCAGTTCTCTGTTGAGAAAGATAACAATTATGCATAAATAAAATACTTGGAAAAAAAGAAGGCAGGACGTTTTTTATCGGAATGAATGACTGACGGGTAGGTCGCCCCATTGTTGGCGTGAATTAACATAAAAAAGTGTTCATTGGTGGTAGTGGTGTAAGCACAAGGAGCTTTATTTTTCATTTTCTAAAGAAAAGTATGATAGAAAAAGGAAGCAGTCGAGCGAGCAAAAACGAAATGCAGCATCAAAATATTATCATCCTGTTTTTCTTTTTCTAGCTTCTTTAATTTGCATGACCATCAACCTGAGACAAAGTCTACACAGCATCCTCTGGTGCGGTAGAAGTTGTATAATATTTTTGCGCATGTATTTCTTATTAAACAACTGATTCCACTCGTAAAAATGAAAGATGAAAGTGATTAGCAAAGAGTAAATTGACAGGAATATTAGATTTGCAATCAACTAACTTCCTACAAGTTCAGCCAAAAGGTGAAAAAACAGAGTTGTATTTGATGAGTATTTGTATTAATGACGAACAGTGGTAAATGATGGATAAAGATTTTGCGGTAGTATTTCATATTTTATCCGCCCATTTTTTTCTTGCTAAAAATTCACCGATATTACACGCGTGTAAGAAGAAAAATGTCTCATTACACTAATTGCGTCATATCAGCTAGGATATCAGGTTATCATGTTCTTCCTTACTTGTTACTTTACAATTATACGACTGGCTATTTGTCAGAAGAGAAGATAAGTTTTCGCCAATTCGCGGAAATTTTCATTCAGTTTATTAATTTTTATAGGTTATCAGTTTCATATCAAAATATCAATCTCTATAAGTGTAGAAGGGCAACGTGAGATTTCCTTTTTGCCAGGAAAATAGGATCGTGTATTTGTAAAAATCGTGGCAAATCAGAGACGGAAAGTCTAAGAAAAACATTTTGTTATGGTTCGCTTGTTTCGCTTGGTTTGATACGACATGAATATTGTGTGGCACTTTGTACCTTTCATAATATCTTTTTGATATTATTCCGATTTACTTTTGATGATAGGTATTTTTTTGCCTTAACGTCAGTAAACGGCTATCTCGCATGCTCACAAGATGTGACAGGCTATTATTATAACAAGAGTTTAAGCACATACAGACAGAATCTGGCTGCTGTTCATTTTTCCTCCTTGTGCAGTGGTCTGTCTTGTTCTTTAGAGCACAAGCTCATTGTTGAATGAAGTCTTTTTTTTCCTTCTCTTACATATATCCACGACGCAGTCGCTCCATGTCTGTCGGTCCACATTCAGAATTGTGGTTTATTCGCTCTTTCTCGCCCTCTCTATTTTCTCGATGAACATTGGCATTAAACGCTCGTACGGAATTTCTTATCTAAAAAATATATCTGAGACTTCACCATCACACCACAGTAACCAACACTGCCAACGGAGGAAAAAGCATCAGACCGGATATAACAGCAAGCATAAAACGTCTTTTCTTTCCTTAATAACTCTCTTTTTGCTCCGTACAGTCATTTTCTTCTTTTTATTCAATTCATTTTTCCATTTTGTTGGCTTTAGCATGCAGATCAGTTAATTGTATCGTAAGGCAGGGCAAAGGAGAAAAAGATGTGCGGTTTTTTTATTCCGTACTTTTATCTTTGCATTGCACCCTTTCTTTATCAAGTGTTGTTTGTTATGACGGAGTAATGTTTGTAGTATGGGCTTTATTTAACACTATGTTCTATATTCTACACATTTATAATGAAATAATGCTTTCAGTTATGTTTTTGTGATTAAACACTTATGATGGTGATGGTACTCCGTTTAAGAATGTACTTCAGTATATATAAACACATACATTATAAGCAAACCCAAAAGGAATTTCATATTGATAGCGAGCGCCTTGTTGCATCGTTGCAAAGTGTTTAGCGCAAAATGTTCAAAGAATTCGAGTAATAAGAAGTTTTATCAAACTTACTAAATACTTTTAGTAGTTTTTATCGTCATCTCACTTGTTACGAGCTTTTTAATTATCCGAAGGAACTTGTAATAAAAAAAGACGCATGGCTTGTAAAAAATGAGCACAACTTAGAATAGATATGCGCAAACAGACAAAAAAGTATAAGATAATATGCCACAGTAAACAATACTACTTAGAAAGTATACGCCATAATAATCGTTATCATCACCCGTCCAGGAAACCATACTCAAAGTTCGTAGTAACTTGCACCTTTCCTTGGTATTTTAATGTGTTTTTTACTACGAGCTAGTTACCACACTAAAAAACAGCAGCAAGAAGGGAAATCGATTTACTGGTACAAAGCAATTATGAAATGCCGTAATGAATGATGATGACTTTTACTGATCAGCATCGCAGGATTATAAATATGTACATATCTTTTGGCGATGATGAAGTTGATAGTGTGCATATGTGGTAAATGGTACAGAAAGAGAAGGATTTCTTTTCATGAAGGTGCTATTATTTTTATTTATATACCATTTAGCAATCAGGATTTGGCATTGCAAACATTTTTAAATAATAAATATAAATATATCACAGAGTACAACACAGTTCTCGCTTGTATTTGAAATATGTAGTAATCAAATTAAGAGTATCCCTCTCGGTTGCTCGTCTTATTCGACTTTTTATAGACGCTATAACTTGTGCACTGTTTTAAAAGTAATATGGAAAAAATGTATTTTACACAAAAATTGCAGGCACATTTAATGAGTTAAGCACAAGAGCACATAAAAAATTTAAGTGTTTTGTGTGGCCACTGTATAAGTCGTTTATATATCTATAACTTTACCACAACACGCCCACACAGTACAACAACAGTAAAATAAAAGCAAGTGAAGTGCCCCTTAAAGAAATTTATATGTTTTCTAAAGGATATGAAGAAGCCAGACAGTGGGAAGTAGTCTTTCACCTTTTGGAACAATATCACAATAAAAAAAGCTTGTATATGGTAAACACAGATTTCAAATCTTTTAGTTTATCTGAAAAGGACGAGTCCTGTACATGTAATGAGCGTCCGCTTCTTCTGGAACGACTGTAACATTATTTCCTTATTAGGTCCATATAGTAAAACTGCCACTACATCTTCATCAAGCAATTCATGTGGCTAACTGTGCTTTAATGATTTTTCAGATTAGATCCTTTGAAAAGACGGTATCTCCCATTTTTATTATTTGCAGAGGAGTCCCGGGGTGCAATTAGTTAGAAAATCAAAGAAAAAACATGTGCTGATAAGCATATTATGTAACAAAATTAAGACGGGAACGAAGATCACAAACTGTCGACTATAAAAAGATTTCCGATTGCTTGGCTTAGTATCTTCATTAGAAATATATCAAATGTCGGTGGTTGTAGCGATATGAAAAATATAATATATATTAATGTTATCTATCGTAATCAATCATATCTAGCACCTGATTTGCCATAATATTATTCAGTCACAGGAAGGTGGAAACATGAGATAGGTAGCTTTCATTTTGGCGTTTAACGAGTTTCCTACGATGCTAATTAACATCAGAACACAAAAAATACATACATCCGAAGCTACTGTGTGGTTAGACTGAGAAACTGCTGAAAGGAGTAGTTCAAGTTGATACGTTACAATCTAAATCTCAGAAAAATGTATACATAATGATTACTAGAACTTTTGGCATTTTCAAGCTAAAAGCTATTTTTAAAACTATAGAATGAATGAATGGACTAGAAAGTTAATCTGGTGTGCTATGTATTTTACTCCTCTCGTGGAAAGAGACAATGAAGCCACAGGCCATAATTGTCTGTCTGTCGGTCTGCACAAACTTGCCCAATATCCTATAATAATGCAGACCATGAACCATGTAATGAACACATTCATACAACGCACCGTGAGTTTTTGTAAGAAAAAACAGTAACCATTACCGCCTCTCGGGCTCAACATAATAATAGTAATACACCAAAGCATTCAACAAAAACATCGGGTTTTTTAAAAGATAAGAGATGAAGAAGTGCAAATTTCCGAATTATAGATTGCACGGTTGATGATGATGCTTTGGTGCTGTTTCTTAAATGACTAATTTGCAAACTACGCACGACCTGTTGGTAATAGCAGGAGCGGTGAAAAGAAACATGAGCACCAATAAAGGCGTGCATAAATTACACGAGCAGGGCTATTTCTGCAGAAACGTGAACCTGAAATGAAACATATAATCTTGTTGATTTTAGTGTATGAGCATCTTATATAGCCTGAACGTGCGAACGTGGGATACATTTCTTTTGTGTGAATGAGTAGATAACGTACGACGAGCAAGAGATAATGTTGTTGGCTATAATGCGATTAAGTATTCAGGAAACTAGAGCTATAAAAGTGGAAAGATACTGATGATAATTTTGTCTTATAATATGCGATTGATACAGATCTTCTGGGGGAACCAGGCAGCGGACATCACCTGTCAGGTCCAAGACTGGAAGGCTATGACTCGTCATCCTCCACGTCCTGCCCTACAGGTGTCACTGGAGTCGGCTATTTTCTGCAACTGAGCAAATAAGTTAATTCGCTTTTTTCTTTACAAGTTATAAATATACCAGACAGGCATAATATAAGAGCGATTGCAGACTTAAAAAAGAGATAAACCTGTTTTTTATGTAGGCATGTATGTATGAATGTTGATAGACACAAACCTTAAAATATTCTAGCGTGCACATTGATGACTTTTTAGATAAGAGCGAAAACTGATTTCATTTCATTGAGGCTTGTGCTACTATTAGCACTTAAAAAGTTGATGCTGTTATTGATGCGTATACAAAGTACAATACAATCACATATTATGCCAGTAGCCATTTGATGCATCCAGTTTGTGATTCTCCTTACAACTGAAATAATAATATATGCATATATAGATAAGCACATGGAAATGGAAGGATTAAATAGAATATTGTGATGACCACCTGAGATATGTAATTAATGTGCACCTTGCTCTGGTTTCATATCTAAATGGATAGATTAAGCTCTGAAGCATTTAGAATGCTGCTGCAAAAAAAGCTATTAACATTTGATAAGAGCGCTGATGGAAAGAACGCCAAGCTGGCAGAAAAGTGTTATTTCGAATTTAAGTTTTGGACAATAGGAAAACAGGCAGTTATTCATTGAAAAAAAAAGCTATTAACATTTGATAAGAGCGCTGATGGAAAGAACGCCAAGCTGGCAGAAAAGTGTTATTTCGAATTTAAGTTTTGGACAATAGGAAAACAGGCACTTATTCATTGAGGAACTTGTCAGACTGAACATTATAACTTATGTGTATATAAAAGTGAGAGAGGGTAGTGTAAGTTTCCTTGTACGTTTCTTCCCGTGTAGACAATTTAACAAGTTTCGCCGGTTTCTTTTTATGTCTTTTCTTCAGGAAATGAGAATTTAGGAGGTTCTTGCAACATGCAACAAATTGCTATGTTCAATGAGAAAAAATAGTCATTTTATTGTCCTTCGGTGTGAATGCCAACATTAAGGACAGGATTAAATTATGAAAATTATCCTGACCGTCACTATTATTACTACGAATACATGCGTTTATATGTAATGATATGCATACATTTACAACAACGGCCAGTTTCACAAGAAAAAATAAATTATGCGTTATTTGTTAAATATTGATGAAGAAGTAGATATTCCATTCCGATAAGTCTGCAATTCGGTTCCAAATTACCCATTGTGGGCACATTACTTGTGTAGGGATTTAAGTAATTTTTCCTTGAAAGCAAAAGCTAGATTAAATGGCAATTACCTAAACTGCTTATTTACAAGAGATAATATATGTTTGCTATATACTTAATATATGTTTTTCTGTTGCAGGTATGGTTCCAAAACGCTCGTGCAAAATGGCGGAGAAATATGCTTAGGACGGAATCTAGTAAGTCAGGTATATTCTATATTTGATGCACAAAATGAAATTCTTCACTGATGCATGTATACCCAGAATTGCTTAAAACTTCCCCCTGAAAATATTTTATTATATCTTAATTTTTTATTGTTTCCGTTTTGATTTTACAGGCGGAACCACTCCGACGAGAGACGATGACATGAATATGAACGCCGGTTCGATTGCTTCAGGAGCCCTGGATATTTTGTCGGGCGGAGGAGGTTCCGACGACGGACGGTTTCTCCTCAGACGTCTATTAAAACTACACACTCTCTCTGCATATTATTATATTTATTAAGAATTCTACAGTCAAATGTAACAATGCGTTGTTCTCTGCACACAACTATCGATGTTTGTCCATTTACACCCAGAATTATTATTATACATACAACAATCTCAAACAACTATAGAATGTAAACGGTTTGCAATGAAAGAGCATTCCATGACACTACATATTATAACATACTGAAAAAAATATAACTTTAACTACTGGTTGGAATGACACGGCGGATTTTACATACTGATATTCCCTATTTACATGTACGTTATCGTGCTTCACTCATATCGATCTGTTCAGTTATAGTATTATGATGAATGAACTATAATTAAAAAATATTAATGTATAACTATACAAAATGGGCCCCTCCCTCGTGTGCTTCAATTTCTCTCCTTTGTAAACTCCTACTATCTCCCTTTAAATCAATAAGTCTAAATGAAACGATGATATAATAGGTTACCTAAAAATAATAGGTAAAAAATAAGGTATAATGTTAATATAGGATTATGCGAAAAAGTATCTCAGAACCAAAAGTATATTAATGCATAATGCATCATTCAATTCAGTATTTTGCTGTGAATAGCAGATATTAATATTGCTATTGATATTGATAAATACAATTTCCTTTACAATCTAAAGTTAAACACGATACCAAAAACCGAAGGTTCACGCACTCACACAAGTGGCACACAAAAATCATTTTAGGAGAGATTTGCAAAGTCTTCAGTTAAATTTTTTTTGCTGAATCATTAATTTATATGCCATGATGAATGTTAAATACTGGAAAACCTTAACCACTTTAATAATGTTTCTTCGAATATGGCATTTGAATTATTATGTGCACACACACACAGTGAACCCTTCAGTATGTGCATATTAATAAATGTTTAACTGTGTCGGTAAAACTGATAGCCAGTAGTTAGAGAGAAAATTAGTTGTTTTAGATATTAGACTCAACAGGTAAATAAAATATTATTTATTACTGTAAAGCATAAGTTACAATACAAATACAATGTAAAGTGTTAATCGTTTCATGTTTGTTGTAGCAAACAAAGTCGCACTCACTCAAAGTGTTGTGTCAAACTTTATATAAATATATTTAGACGTAAATATGTACATGTTATAATTTTGCGATTTTGTTGTTGTTATTATTATGTAACCCAATGTGATGATGACTTTACTAATTTATCTCCATTATTGTTATTATTATTACATTAAATATAGTAGGTACACATAACGAAGTTTACCAAAAAACATNAATATGTACATGTTATAATTTTGCGATTTTGTTGTTGTTATTATTATGTAACCCAATGTGATGATGACTTTACTAATTTATCTCCATTATTGTTATTATTATTACATTAAATATAGTAGGTACACATAACGAAGTTTACCAAAAAACATTATCAAACGATACTACACAATTTTTCTTGTGTCATCATGATTCATGATCCTGAAGTTTCCACATTAATCTCATTCTTTAATACGCACTATTGGTATCTAAATATTAATTAGGTAATAATAATGTGCAACATTTAAAATAAAAGGATTCTTTAAGAGTGTTTCACACATACAGTCAAAATTCAAAGAAGCGGGTCAACTTTAAGAAAAAAATTAAATGAATTGAAATGTTGGAGATCTGTTAATTGATAAAAAAATAGTTTTATAAGATCACCTTTTTTGTCATTAAAATTTAGCTGTAAGAATGTGTACGTATAATTATATACGTACTTTGTCTACAATTTACAAATTGCAACATGTGTAAAAAATATGTACCGAGTAAAAAATTCAGTTTCAGGATGATGTTCGCAAAAATAAAGGTCACCCTCGTACAAACAACTTGTCAGTTTTAGCAATTGCAATTGCAATTATTATTATTGCTGTAATTTATTTCAATTTCTTGTTGTCTCCGATGCTTTCCTTGCTTTGAAAGATGACACAAAATTCTGCAATTTCATCTTTGTAGTCTCTTTCTCCAGGGTCTTTTCCAGTTTTTTCAAAAATGGACTTCCAATGCATATGGCACCCAAACGGAAAGCAATTTCTATCAGGTACACTACTAAAGCTACGGATATTCCACATTTGCATCGTTGGGCGTAGATTCCAGCTTTGAGAACCCAGTTAATTAGCAGAACGTATGAAACAATTATCCATACTTTGGTCATGTGGATCACATCCTCAATCGCAATGTACTCTTTATCACGCTACAATTCAAATAATGAAAAATTATGAAATAATTTGCAAATTCATATTTTACTACAAGTTTGTATGAAAGTTTTTCACTCACTTTTGGCAGTGTCAATATTTGGTAATATTTAAAAGCAACCAGGAGCTGGACTACGACGCACAGTGCAACGTAAACGTATACGAGAAGATGGTAACCTGAAGAAATGCATGAATATAGCTGTCATAAATGACTTGATCGCTCATCATTTTTCAGGTTTTTAGAAAGCTTAGAAAGCCATTTTTAGAAAGCTTACTTTTTGTTCCTTGTATCATTTGAAGTTCTGACAAATGTTCCGATAACAAGGACACATATACCGTCATAAGAGCTGCAGCTACTAACTGCTCCAAACCACATTCACATATTTGTAAAAAGAATTAAAATTAAAACATTTTATTTAAAAATAACATAATTAATTAGTACATCATTTATCAAATTCCAATTAGAAGATACACACATACCACATCGGCAATGGCAAGGACCGTCATAAATTTCATCCAAAGCATGATTTAATTTGTTTACTTAAAAATTCCATCAGTAGCAATAGTTCAATAATATTACTTTTGTATTGAATAATATCACTTTAAAACTTGCACTCTTATTGACTTGAGTCATGAAGGCGAAATTTAATTTAATTTTCAAATTAACAATATTTTTGTTAACCTATCAATTTTGTCATACTCCTCGAGAATTGAGAATAATCAATTTTCTTACGAAATTAATATCACATTTTTATTTAAAATTGATTGATGTATGGAACATTTTTCTGACAGAAATGTATTCTTGAAGAGATGTATTCTTGTAGAAATGTATTGATGTATGGTTACTTCTACAATGTATTCCAGACTTTAAAAAGTTTAAACGCTATTAACATTAAGGCTGTGCAAAGCAAACTAGCTTAACGATTCTCTGCTATATAGATAGATTGTAATTCCTAAAAAATTATAAATTCTAATGTGATTTGTTGATAGCATCATATTACTCATCTCGTAGTTTACAAACAACAAAATCATCTCTGAATCGGACTCTATGTAGTATTGTATGAAAATCTATTAAACATTTCAGTTCATATGCAAAATGCCATAATAATTAACACACTAGATAACCGCCATGAAATTAATAACACAAACTACAAACCAAAAAACAACAATTTTCTAGGAAGCATACTAATTAAACATTGTACAAAAGCAAAAAATGATGTTTACGTTAACACTTTAACAACCACCGTTTTGTAGTATGTAAAGTTTTAAGTAATTTTCTAAACTTTTCCACCATCCTCGTATACAAGAGTTCGTAGCATTACATTTTTGACCTGTGCTAAAAACAGCCACAGTCTTAACTTTGTAACTTTTTATCCTAGCTTTGTATTAACTTAAATTAGCAAATCTTCATTACAATAACAACAGTATTCATTATGGTCAGTCATGTGACAATAAGTAAGAAAAACATCTTTAAAGTATCTTTAAAAATTCATTTATGCGCATGCAAATTGTCATTTTTATTCTCGATTTCACACCAACATCACATCTCTTGCTTCAATACATTATACCCCTATAATGTATCTCTTATTGTTTCACACATTCATTTTATGAGCCAATTTAGCCATCTACAACCAAGTGAGGTAGATAATGCTAAACTGCCAAAGATAAGGTCTTTTAACGCTTTCCGCAACATCTTTGGAACATCAACATTACATATTATTGCAGCGCATCAAAGAACTCCGCAAGCGCACTGTTCTATTCAGCGATAAAGCAGAAGAGTAAAAAGCCCACCCAACATGCATTCCACTCATCAAACTTAATTAAGTACAAAATTAAATGGGTTGCTGCTAATGATCATATTCGCATTGCATTCTTCATTGTGAACAATTAAGCTCTACTACTTTCCAGAGATGTAGTTGTACTGGGCAGACGCGTTAGCGATTTTCATGGACCGTTTTTTCCGCAGAGAACAAAGCCAACATGAAGAATGAATGAAGTGACAAGTTTGCAGTTTGCAGTCATATCAATTTTTATAAATCTAAATTCAAAGTGTTAGCTTTACATAGAATTGTTTTGCTAATTTTAATTTTTTGCTAAATTAAGTGCGTTTACATGCATTAAAATTAAGTAGATAGTTTAGTCTGATATTTTGCCGGTGGTGGTGTTGTGTTTGTTTACCATTTTTGCCAAAGTGAAAGGCGGTAAAGTA
>JAHZMV010001677.1:0-17593 GCA_027743765.1 Coecobrya sp. COE2
AGGAAACGGGAAGCACATATATGTTCTTGAATGCCCTGGCCTAGCATCATACGTCTCGCCAGAGAAAAATACCGCAACTATTTCTTCGTTGTCTAAATGTCTCGAAAATAATCAATCTGCTCCAAAATTTGTATTCATTACTGCAAGACTAAACGATCATCGGTTTCAAGGAGAATTTTCGGAGTTTACACAATCACTACACACAATTAGCAAAATTGAGAGACTTGCATCAGATACACAGTGGATGAATTTGATCCTTGTGTTCACCTATGGTGATAGACCAAATGTTCGAAACTCAGACATTAAGTTGATAGTATGCAAGTATGAAGATACAGTAAGGACAGTGTTTGGTAGAAAACCATTACACAAGATTGTGCTTCATCATGAAGGATATAATTCTGATATCATGCAATTTATTCAAACTGAAAGATGGGAAATAGTGGACCAGGGAACTTTCGAAGATATATCGGATAAAGTTTTACCGGTTGAAGATATAACTAAAATTGTTTCAAATTCTGTAGTATGTAAAAGATAAAGTAGAAAAACTTACGACATGTGTACCCAATCCGTTAAGCAGTAATAAAAATTTTAGTAATTGAAGATCGGTTAAGTAAACGTGTTCCAGACATTTTCATTAATGCCTTTAATTTAGAGAGATAACGTAGTAAATGTAAATATTAAGAAACCAAATCTTAAGGTTAGTTGCCTAATATTTCTACAATAACAATTATATGCGCATGTATGCATATATGTATATATAAATACATGAGGTTTAGAAAGCTAGACAAACTCAGTCAAATTTTTCGTTCAGTATTTTCGTATTTATACATTAGGCATTAACATTTTAGATTATCTATCGAATTTTTAAAGACGCCGTTTTCAAGTTTTGTTGGAAACATGTTATGCATATCTCAAAACGGCAATTTGAGAAATGCATAAGCTTAATTTACTTTTAAAATACATCGAACAAGTCTGGAACCGGTTCAATTTTGAATACTGAGTAAATGAAGCTTCATCTTTTCCGAGTAAAATAGATAAGTAAAATGAAGCAGTGATAATAGGAAAAAGATATCGTCGTATATATGTGTTTAAATTGACATAGGAAAACAAATATAAAAATGTCTTTGATACTAGTACTAATATTTTTTTTTTTTTTACTTTTGTGTCATTGATATACCGGGTTTGTGCATTAACCTACAGAGCATTTACTTTTGCTAAAGCAAAAGCTGACTAATCATAAAATTCTTGCATGAACTTAGGAAAGAATAATAAAAATGAAAACCTAAATAGCCATGAAAAATATTTCAGCATTATTATGCAAACCACAAAGTTTGTCATCAAAATTTCGGCACTTTCGGAAAAATAGTTTTACAATTTTCTGGAAAAAATGCACAAAACTCAAATTAATCTGCTAATGAACTTTTATCACAAGAAGTACATGCCATCAAATTATTAAATTCGTTCATTTTATACTAACAGTCTAGGACCAAGTGGCAAATTTGCCACTTAGAAAATGTGATTTCTATTTTAGTTTAAAATAGGCATATAAATGGTCGAAATATCCCCAAAATTTTCCATAAATTCCCCAAGATTGTCTAGAACATTAAGCATATTCGGAAATTTCGCTATAATGCGTTTCATGACTAATTTATACTTAATTAGTAAAGGACAAAAATAATTTTCTAAGTGGCAAATTTGCTACTTATGAGTGGCAGATGTGCCACTTAGGAAAATTTAAAATCTGTTTATTGAATATAATTGACATGCCTTGCACGACCAAAGTTTTTAAAAAATTGCGAAATATGAAGACAAAATGCTCGATTTTCTGAAAAAGAAACCAAGGAGGTGCACCCTACAGTTTGTGAGATATTTAATATAACAGGTATTACAACTTTGAAATTAAATATCTCAAAAACCCCACGCTAGGATTTTTTTATTTTTTCACAGTAAATCGAGGGTGGAAAGAAGTAAGAGAAACAGGTTTCAAATCTATCCGCCGGTCTTTACTATGGGTTGTATGTAATAAAGTATAAAAATTTAACGAAGAACTCAATTTTAATTGTTTACTACATGCAAGCAATTAGCCGGCGGATGAATTTGAAACCTTGGATAACTTTCACTTTCCCATGTTAAATGTAATAAGGATGGCCAAAAAATGACAAAAATGACTGAATTGGAAGGATAGGCGCATTCGGGTTTTTTGAGTTCAAAGTTGAATTCTCCGTGTAAAAATTAGTATTTTCACCCATCTGTCATTTCGATTCGATTCGATTTAAGACAGGAAACATCTGCGTGTATATGTTAGTTATGTTGCTATACATATACCTATACTGGAAATTGTTACCGCTGCCGTGGTGAATTAAATATTACAACTTGAAGCCTTATACAATCAAATTTGATGGATAAGGCATTTGGTGCATGTTGAGGGAATTTTAAAGTTTATACTAATTAAACCTCTTATATATACAACTGACTCATTCAAAAGAGTTTATAGCTGATGTATACCTAAATGGTGCATTAATTGGACAATTATAAGTGACAGGCTATACGTATTGCAATTTTTTCATAACAATTCACATTTTATTAAGCAGTTGTAAACATATTGAACACAAAAATCTGATGCTTAAAATACTTACTTTTAAAATAAATTGTTGCTATTAAAATATCAATTCCATCAACTCACAAATAATAAATGGATGGGGCATACCCAATTAAATCTAATATACAAATTGGTGAGTTTTCCTTCTCATAAAATTCTTACGGATAGCATACATACAACGTCTCTAGTTTTTGAGGACTCAATGTCTGTGAAAATGTAAAAATGCGTATAATGCATACATACTTCGCATACATCATTATTATCATCATTCCAAAAAATCCACACATACATTTTAGGTTGAATGTTTCAATAGCAGGAAAAGTAATTGTTGTTCTTTTCAAACATTTTGGAATCAGTTCCAGACATATTTCACATACATGATGACAAAATAAGATATTGTGTATTCAAATCGAATTAGATTCTACATATACATGAAGATGGCACAGAAAAATAAATAAATTTCCGATTAAGAACTTTCACAAAGTGTTCCATCTGCAAAACGATAGCACAAATGTACGGCAAGTTTGTTCACAATGTTTCCGTCCTTGCCTACTACCCTATCAGTTTTCAAACTAATTGGATGTGTATAGTAAATTACATACTTGTATTACTTCCCCGTTGGCAATCTTTCCAATGTAGTACAGTGGCAGAAAAAGACAAGCGAATTTATTAAAATCTAATTAAACCACAAATAAAAACGCATTTTTGCTAACGTCTACACCAATAAAATCAAGGACGCATCACACTTGCATTAATAGATCAAGTTTTGGCATTCCAGATAGTACGTAAATGATTTGGGAAATACAAATGAAAACGAAACCATTTCCAATTCATTTGCAAAGCATCATAATATAAATATACATAGTTAAGCAACAAAGCTTTAGAATGCAAAAACTTAAAAACCATATAACATGAATGAATTATTGACTATTGAATATACATGCTTGCATAAACATTATGAGTTACGACGGTATAACCTGTGTGTCTAAATTTTATTATGCTGAATCGTCCAAAATTATTTCTGTCATGTTTTCCTGAAATAATTGCAACAGCTTAATAATATAATCTTTTCGTGAAGGTTTAGTAGTCGAGCCATATTAAACCAGCGCTTCAGCGATTTATTCCGACACTCCCAGTTATAATTTACATTGTTTGTTTACTAGAATCTCAACAATCATGCATAACGCATCCTGGCAGTGTCTTAAAATAAATAAAGATTAACTTCACATATGACTGGTATTGAACCCCACCAAAGTTCATTGTTCAAGATAAGCTTTTATCCGTCCAAAGTAAACAAAAAACCCGGTCACTCAGGCCATTTTAAATGAAATTACATTTTATTTGCTATAGCTTTTTACTGTTATTATACCAATTACCCGACGCCAGCGAGAAGATTTTATTATGTTATCAAACGATCCCACAAAACATTGAATGGAAAGGAACCAAGATAATGGAATTTTTTTAGGTACATACGTGGAACAAGTGAAAGTTTATTTACCTGCATCAATGTCACCTTGATAAGCAGTCTGACCGGTAATGCGCATTAATATTACTTTGTGATGTATATTATTACTCAACTTATCACTTTACTTCGAAGTTTATCTGTCATTTGGGATGACTAATATCTTCAATCTCGGTATAAACTGAATACATTTTTCCTCTTTCAGGTCGCAGTGTTGGCTATTCATATTGTACCACACAATCAATTTTATATTTTCTCACTTTCGGTTTTCAAAATGAGTATTTCCAAAGTCAGTTTCCAACTCGTAATTATTCTGGTAGCCTTGTGCATTGACAACATTTTCAATGGCCGTTCCAGCGTAATCGCAAAAAAGCAAAGTAATGGATTAACTGAGACTTTATACTCCACCAAGATAACCGTGTTTCAAGGAAAGCACTTTTTTATTGTGGGAGGAACAAACCATGACAAAAACGGAAATATTTTCAACAGCTACGCAGAGTTAACCAGGGATCCCCTTGCTGCTAGAAAATACCTGATCGATCTAAATCTGAAGCTTGTTAAAGGAAACATTTTACCCCAAGACGGTGGAGACCAGTTTGATAAATGGTTTCAGAATGGACGAGTTATTAACACGGTTGTTGATGCAGACTTCAAAACGTTAACTCAAGATGTCAAAGAAGATTTCAAAATGTGGAGGAATGAACAATCAAAGGACGGAATCCTAAGCTACAATTCTGTAGAGGATCTGAAAAGGCAAGTTTTCGAAACAAAAAATTCCTATCTGGTAACTCAGTTGAGTTTTCATGAAAACGAGAGAGATTCATCCGATAAAATTTTAAACGGGGTAATTCGAGCAAAGCAAATGAAGGCAGCAGTGGATCTCGGTGTCGATAAGTATGGACTTCCAAATCATTTGGTAGGCATTTCCCCAGCGCAAACAATAGCTGAATCTGTAATTGCAAACTTCACCAGAGACGAATTAGCAATCATTGTCAAAGAAGCTAAAATATTTTGGAAGGCAATTGGTGTAAAGGCGAAGGATGAAAACTTATTTCTCAATGAGAATTATCCAGCGTACCAAACAAACAAACCGTTACACGATGCAAATATTGAACAAGAAACAGCAAAAAGTCTTAAAGAAAGCAGCAATGCCGATAGCACTGGTGAAAATGAAGGAGGTATTTGTCACCCACCAGTATCTACAGGGCTAACATGTGCCATTTTACTGAAATCAAATGGGGATATAGATTCCATTCATCCGAAGGAATTTATACAGGCTTACAAAAGTGCAGATCCAAAAGAAAAAATGAAGATGGCTCAGCTTGTAAAGAAGAACAAGAACAAGATCTTTGTTGGGGATTCAGAGGATATTAGAAAAATGATGAAATTAGCAAAGCTGGAAGAGATGAAGGCACATGTGGCGGCAGCAGATATTGTAAACTTGGTAGAAAATTTTGGTCATCCTAAAAGAAGGAAAGAAAACGCAGCAGAATTTTCTACAACAGACTATCTTGAAAACCTGGAAGAACAAATGGAAAATGTCCAGGGAAAGGTGAAAATTAGCAGCTCTAAAGTCGCTCATTCCATTGCATCATCAAAATCTGACCGTCAAGTTGACAATAGGTTGGGCCACGTCTCTATACCAATTGGCGGATATTTCCTCGGCAAAACTTTAATTAACGGGATCGTGCACAATGACACCACATCCCTTGCCATTGTTGGGGGTCGCGTGGGCATGGAAATGATAACCGGTGGCACTGCCACATCCGTGGGGCCAAAGTATCTGGAACAAGCTGGAAAATGGGGAAAATTTACGACAAAATTAGGAAAATGGGTAGATCCTGTTGTTGCTGTGGTGGATATTGGGCTGAGTGTTTGGTCTATGACGAAATCTATTGAGAGGCTGAACAACGCCAAAAACATTTACGACAGAGATGACGCCATCGCTGATATAGTTGGTGATGCAATAGATATCGCTACTACTGCTTCTGTGACAACAGTTTCATTCTTTTTTCCACCATTAAAACCTGCTGCAATTGCTATTGGACTAGTTGTCAATATTATTTCGAAAGTGGCTATTGGCGCTTTTAAGGCTTGGAATGAAGTTAGACGTATTGACGCCGAGATTCCTTTGTTGGGTTTTGAGAAAGGTCGGATTTTCAGAAGCCGCTTTTTTGACTGGTTTGGTACAAGGCAGCCAGATTATATGGATCATCTCTTGGCAGAGAAGAAGCTCAATGACTTGGCAGTTCAGCGCAATCTTCATTTTCTCGAGTAAATATATTTCTTATAAGTCATTGTATTCATTCAGCCTGATGCAATCCGTTATTTATTCATTTGTTTCAATTTTTCAGGAATAATTTGGAGTTTTTGGGAATCGTATTTCCTTCCCGGAGTCTTCATTATGAAGGCGCCTGTAAACTTACCAAACGTCACTGTTATCTTGCAAATGTTGGGGGCTGTACTACCTGGAGCGGCGATAGGGGAACCCTGGTTTATGGATGTGATCACGGAAAACCTTGTGGTCCCAGCCAGAGAATTTGTACAGATTTCTGGGAATGGAAGAAACCAGGTTACTGGGGCTATGATGACTATAAATGTGATTGTGGAAGTGCAACAACCGAGTTTGGACAGCCTCGTCCCAACTCTGTGGTTGACTTTAGACGTAAGCAGACCGTTTACTGGGAGCGCGCCGTGCCAAATGATGTGAGCAATGCGGAGTTCCAGTGTAAACCGGGTAATTTGTACTTTGTGGACTACAAGGTTTCAGAGGTTAACGATAGGGAGGAGTATTTGTGCGAAAATGCGATTGGACTGCTGCAGCCGTGGTACAGAAGAGAACCAGGACAAAATATGCTTTTTGATTTGGACAACGGGGATGATCAGGTTTATCTCGGTGGTGGTGCAACGTATTCAAGTATATTCAGAATGGGGGAAGATGGATATAAAGAGTTTTATGGAGGTGGGGTCAAAAACGAATTTCTATTTGACTCCAAGTGCGAACAGAATTTACGGGGAACATTTTCCGGTGGAAGCCAATTCAATGATGGGATCATTATCGGGAATACTTGTGCAGAAGGAAAAGATATCTTGGTCGATTTCAAAACTGGGAATTTGAAAAGTGCTGGGGGCAATCTGGAGTTAAGATTTTCCTCTATTGAAGAATTCTCAGGGAGAGAAGGACAACCTGATATTGTAGAGGTGGCTTGTTCTACAAGGCGAGTAATTGGTAGAGGTGGAACCTCAACAACAAAACCTGATCAAGTCAATATTGCTGATGATCCCACATGCCAATATAATCTAACATTATTTGGAGCACCTTTCACAAATATTACATCAATGGCTACAAAAGGGGATATCTCCATTGCAATTGGGGCAACATGGACTGGACTTGATATTGAGTTGCAGAATGCCCCATTAGATCAACTTCGGCAGAAAATATTGTTTTTAGAGAATTCCGCAAATAATGTGACAGGCTGGACATTGAACAAGAACGAGAATTGTTCCTTGGTCACAATTGAGGCTTTAAATGACACTATACAATTTACCTTCAAGATTACACCAGGGCAAAATGAATTCGAAATTTCCTCATTGTTTTATTTCATCGAAGAACCCAACAGCTCACCCTACTCCCGTTTGCTCATTCCTGATGAACAGAACGGCACAGCAATATTTTACCATTCCCTACCCAACCTAATCGGAAACCCGCAGCGTGTTGGATGCAGCAATATTGGCAACATTTTTGAGATCAGCGGTCCTTGGAACATTACTGGAGGCGATATGCAAGATGAGTTCATAATGAACACAGAAAATATAGGGACGATTAACGGTGGTGATGGAGTGGATACTTTGAAACTGCATCAGGATTTTAAAGGATTGGCAGAGATTGACTTGAACACAAATATTATAAGTGTGGAAATTGTACAGGGTATTCCTGGAGTTCCAATGACGGTGCGCACTTCCTGTGACACTTTGTACGTGGCTACTCAAGGTGGATCAGTTACCGAAGCCGATATAGTTACTGTTCCAGCAGGAAGTTGTAGCCAAAGAGATGCCAAAATTTTTGTCGTAGGTCACACTGAAGTGGTTATGGAAGGTGGAAAGGATACAGCGACAAGGGATGACCTTGTAAGGGTAAGAGTGGACGGATTGGACCAGAGAGAACTACAATTTAAACTGGAGACGCGGTCAACGGAAGTAGAAAACTTGGTAGTGAATCTAAACTTACAGCATCGAAATTGGACGGTATACACCGCCTACACAACAGAGAACCTGGAATATGTTGATGTTCAATTGAAGGGAGTTAACGAGACAGGAAGAGTGGACGGGATTACGTGGAAACTGAAACAGGATTTAAGGTCAATCTCTGGTCAATATTTGGCATCTCCATTCATTCATGTGACGGTTATAAACGCATCTGTTGAAATTCCTGGGATAATGGTCTTTGAGAGTGGATCTAATCAGCCGAAAATGATCTATCAAATTGGTAACGTGCCGGAAAAATCTCCAACTTCAATCGCTCGGGGACTCCTTGGCATAGAAAACGTGTTCAGATTAACTGCTGACGATGGAGATTGGAAAGCTATCGGGGGAAATCTTAGTGACGTATTTCTTGTAACAACATCAGAAAAAAGTGGTGGTCGGTACTACATCAACGGAGGGGACGACGGCGTAAATACGCTTGCTATTGAAGACGGGGAAGGTGAAATCAAATCAATATTCCTGGTAAACCTGGTACGATCAGAATTTGGATATCTCAAAACTCCAACCGGAAGTCGAGGAAGGATTTCTGGAATTCATCATATCTTTGGTAGGCCACAAGCTGCAGACATCATACATCCCACATGCGACACCCAAATGATTAATGGAAGGGATATCTCAAAACCCCAACCGGAAGTCGAGGAAGGATTTCTGGAATTCATCATATCTTTGGTAGGCCACAAGCTGCAGACATCATACATCCCACATGCGACACCCAAATGATTAATGGAAGGGGTGGTAAAGGCGAATGGGAAGGATTGGACATAATTCTAATTGGTGTGCAAAAATGTTCCTACCAACTTGCAATAAAAATTGGAATATTTTCGATCATCAGAAACTGGGCTACCAAAGGCACCTTCATGTATGTTGTTGAAGACCTAGACACCACTTCTGTAGAATATCAGCCCAAAAGGGAGACTACACATCATAAAAATTGGAATATTTTCGATCATCAGAAACTGGGCTACCAAAGGCACCTTCATGTATGTTGTTGAAGACCTAGACACCACTTCTGTAGAATATCAGCCCAAAAAGGAGACTACACATCACTTCAAGTTTTTATTCCATCCATGGGAATTTCTGTCTTCCATAGCCTTCAATCAATCTACGGAGACTATGGGATGGAAAGTTTTGGATGGGCAACATAAGAAAATACATGTATTTCCAATGTGGAAACCTTCCACAGCGAAAGAATATACCAACCCAGTTTTTGATTTCCATCCTTCTGGAAGCACAGTCTCTTCAGATATTCGTGATTGGGGCTGATGGCGTCACCATGGCTACGTTCTTTATTCAGGCTGTCTCAAATCCCAATGAGATCAGAGGACTTCCGGTAGATTTGAACAGGTTTCTGGTGAACATCACGACATCAGTCTCAAACGATGCTATCGGAAAGATTCATGGCTGCTCGGATGGGTCACGTTGCAGCGCAAATCAGTTCTGGATATTTATCTTGAATTCCAGTTTGGAGTTGCTGGACGGCGGTTCCTGTGGTAATGCAACGTGCACCAACTATCTTCACTTTTCAGAAGATTTTCAGTATCGAGAGTTATTCGTCGACATGGACATTTCCACTGGATCAGTCAGAACAAATGAAGGGGATGTGGCTATATCACAACTCAAAAATATGCACGAGCTACATGGAACGCGTGGAATTACTGCTTCAGCTACATGCGATACACGTCAAGTGTCAAACGTCGACAAGATATTCATTGAGGATGGCAATTGTCCACTCAACCTGATTATAGGACTGGAGGAGCATACAGCTGTATGGTTCCAAGATCCCCTGGAATATTACATAAATAAAGACGTTGGTACAGACGATGACTTCAATAGCACAGTCCACTACCGATTTTCCGTTCCCATGTCATTTGAGGTTGAAGGGAGCATCCCTGCAATGACAAGACACAATCACAATTTCTACCTTCCTTTCAACCTGATGTCTTTAAGTAGCCTTAGATTTGACATTGAAGAAGATAGACTCTATTATGGCTTATCTGAAAACGTGTATTATCTCTCAATGATAACCGCGCCATCTTATAACGAGCAATTTTACCCGCAACCAAACATGGTCACAGAAGATGGGTACAAGATACAAATTTCTCGAGCTGGGGCAATCTGGGCAACATTGGGGAACACATCATCCGAAGAGATAACCTCAGATAGTATTCCAGACTTGCAGGTTACTGCAAATACCTTATCGGTCACAATTGTTGCCCACACCCCAACCGAATTTTTCTTCGTAGGTTACTCATCCAACGTTGAAGATCGGAATATGATTCAGAATATAGCTACGGCAACAAGTCATCTTTGTGGTGGCGGGGCGGATAACACCATTTACGAAATAGTTAGCCTTAACAAGGACGTATATATTTACACAGGCTTCAATGAGAATAAAATGAGCGAAAACGGAAAGGAGCAAACGATCGATTTGACAGATATTGTGGTCCCCATCCGAAGTCAGTCCGGTACAAAATACGTTCCTTCAATTACTTCAGAAGCAAAAAATCTGATCATTTCCATGACTGGCTATCAAAATACATTTCCTGGAAGAGTGATTCTTGTCAATGGCGCATTTCCTTGGATGGCAAGGAGAGTCCAATTATTACTCAACAGCGCCAAGATGGATTTGGTATCAAACTTGAACAAAGACAATGATTCGAACGTATCATCACCCAAAAAACAAAAGCGCTCAGTAGAGCCATACGAAGATGCTGAGTGGATAATTGTACCACAGCCTGTGACAATTCCAGACGACATATCTATCTTCAGCATTTCTCCAGAAGACCTGGAAGACGATCAGTCCATTGTTCTGGAAAAGGCGACTACTTCTTCAGGATCCACTAACGATTCAGATGCCACTTTTAATCTGCTACGGAATGGAACCAGCTTGTACCTGACAAACATTCAGAGCTTTGATATGGATAACATCAGAACTGTGGTTATCAATGATTTCTATAAGCCTCCTGGTGTTAATGGCAGCGACAAGAATGACCTCAAAATTACAATACCGAGCTCAATAATTGGACTGACAATCAACTTACCTGGAATAAGCCTTACTATAAACGAGACCACTATAATCAATCTGACTAATGATGGATCGGCGGAACAAAATGTACCATTAGTATCTGAAGATATTCCACAATGGAGTTACGTTTTGCACGATACAGAAAACAAGCTGCTTGCAGATATTCCAGAAATTCCCAGAATGTTCTGGTGTGAAGACTGCTTACCCTGGTGGAAACAAAGCAAAACTCATTGGATCGCAGGAGTGACACTGGTAATTTGTATCATGTTGCCTTTGATTTTCCTTTCTTTGAGATTTTTGAATAGATACAGAAGAAATTGGAGGGCCAATCAGTCCAACCCAACGTCGGGCAAAGATGACAGGGAACCGGTGTCAGAAAAAAGGAATGACTTTGCGGAAGAAGCAGTAAAATTCGTAACGATTCGCATGACCGAAATTAGAAAGTACCAAGTAGGTGCTGAGACACCGTTGGTTGAAGAATATTGAAGCGGTAATATCCTTTACACATTTATTTGAAAACACACATATATTTCAAGTATGTATACGTTAAATACCAAATTAAACCATAGCGATTACTTTAATAAATGTGGGGTTTCATGTGATGACATATATGTAAAGCATACTACTATTATTTAATAAAAGTTGTATTAATAAATATATAATTGCATATTATTTTCTGGGTTACAATTTATTAACACAAATATTTATCTTGAAACACTAAAATTAGGAATGATTTCAAAGTCTCCTTCCCATAGCTTTGATTATATATCTTGTATTCGGCGGAAACTTTGTTACCCGGATGATGTTTCCATTTATGCTGTATATCCATTCCGGATTTGTAACCAATGACTCAAATAGTCTGCCAGTCTGCCTTTGGCGTTTCTTCCGCTCTGTTTCTGGAATGGACATGCTATTCCAATCAATAATACGTTCGGAGTTACCATTTGAAGCCTGATACAAAAAGAAGTTGGCGTTAAGAAAAGGCATGATGTTGTTCCAACGTAGGTGAATATTGTTATGGGTTGGATGACCTGGATGGTAAACGCGTAGCACCAAATGATTTATCTAAAACAATGTAAGTTGCATCAAATCATTTGAGACTTGTTCACATTGAAAAATTGACCAATCGTTTAATACTAAAAAGTATAAAATTTAAATCTCTGCTGTACCTCTTTTTGAATGAATTTTTCTTTATGCCATGCTTCCTCACCAACCAATACGAAGACAACATTATCACATTCGTTGCTCAGTGCCTTAACAACATGATTGTTAAAATGCTTCCATATTGTGTGATTATATGTAAGCCAGGAATTCATCAAAAGTACCCCTATTTCAAAATGTACTATAGCTGTTTTAGAAACACAAAATTAATATTTAAAATAATTTTGTTAACCTTGGGTAATCCAGTCATCAAAGATGCAACAGGATTTCCTTTGAGCCAACTCTACTGGCGTAAGTCTCAAATTTTCAGAGACATCACTAGGACATAATTTGGCAAATAGGTTTAAATCATTGTTTACGTATTCAAGTACTTTCCAAGTCGTATCTACGTTTGCACCGTGTATTGCAAAGCCGCAGTTTTTTTCACGGCCTGATGGAGTTTTAAAGATAAACGCAACTTTAATATCTTTTAGCTTATTTCTTGTCAAAAATGCAAATATGTTTTGGCAAAGAATGGGTGGACTTGTAGATAGATCGTTTCTTAAAATGCCGTAAACCTATATAAAAGTTTAGGATTATTAAAACAAAAGTGTTTATTCTTTTGAGTCATAGCGGAAAGTGTGCCGTTTAATCTCAAAACAACGATATCTGGCTATATTAGTTGAATATTTAACCTCAATCAGATATGCCACAAAATAAAACACATTATCGTCAACGTCAGTAAGTTGAAGGTCATCCATAATTCCTCTGGTTGCTTGCTCTGCTCTAGAATCTTTTCTCTGACAAATATATCAACTCAACTTCATTCTCTTCAACTTTTTCATGTAAAAATATACTTAGTTTTATACTGTTTAATGTTGCATTTATATAACTTACCACGCGATAAGAAAATGAGGTTGACATTGGCTCTAAGAATGATAGCAAATTTTCTCTTATGTATGGAGACTTTTTGAATAGCTGGGGAAATAATGAAGAAAAAGGTGGCTGCGCCACCTCATTGCTCCGAGTTTTCGGGGTTAATTGACTATCCCCGTTCCCATCAAAAGTTGCCCGTATAATATTGTCAACTGCCTCTTGTCGGTCAAGAATAATTGCCAATGGGGATGGTGTATTGACCATTTTGTTGGAAATTCGAAACCGGGAAAATAATCCGGATTTCATCAACTACCTCCATGTATTTTATAGAGAGTTGATTGAATATTTATTGTAACACTAACTACCAGTTACAAAGCATGATTATGATACATTATATGCCCTGAATCCTAATTATGCAGTGCATTATTCGGTGGCAGTTTGCATCAGATTTGTTTTAAACAAAAGGTTTAAATTGTAATCAGGCAAGTTAATATCAGTGATATACATAATTCTATGAGAATATTAATTTAAATGGTTTCCCACGGTTTGTCATTTTATATGCGATGAAGTGGATGCATCAAAGCGCAATCGTTTTAACATTGTCCTTTTTAATTTATTTATCTTTGGGATGATATGAGGAGAGAATTTAATCGTTTTGGCCCAAAACAACGAGTCATTTTACAACATTTCTGGGATACCATTACAAGTTCATGGTTCCCTGCTTCAAATAGTATTACTAATTTATGTATGGTAATCATGGAAGTATCAAATCAGCAGACACTCAACACTGACATGCATGATTGACATGAAATGATCTTCTTTTGTTTCATCGAGCAATTATTAATACCACATCTCAGTATCAGATAATCACTCAATTCAATTCTGTCATTCAGTATATAATACTCAAACTGATTATATAGACACGTTGCATGACTGCATCCATACCGACAAACTCATTCCCATGTCCATTGGTTATCTAAATGTAAATAGAGAGATAAAATGTATTCATTTACCCTACATAGAACGCTAGCTACGTTCAGAGTACGCCAGGTTTTATTTTTCATCTAACTCAAACTCCAACCGGGATTCATAAAAAATATTTCTGTATGAAATTGTGAAGACGTACTTCCGTCCTTACATATCATTCTAACTCCAGCCTAGAATTCCTTCCCTTCATTTGACATTTATCAATCCAAAAGTTACATAGTCCAAATCCATGTGGCATATGATGAGCTTAAAAAAGTTGGAAATCCTAATACGTCGCCCGGCTTTTCAAAGGAAATGCAGTAGTAAGATTTTTTTGCATGCATGCGTCCATCCATCTCAATTTTTGAAAAATTAATAAGTAACTATAACCTTCAACACACTTCAATGCATAAACTTTTCATTTTAATCAGAGAGCAGTACCACTTGAAGCAAATATTCATTGTAGTATGTGATTTTCAGCAATCTCAGTCAACGGTATAATTTTGCAACGACCTATTCACAAACGAGTGCTAACATTCACATGGAAATTAGAATAAATATAGTTTATTGATTATTCAATGCTTGGTTAATTTTTTAAAATTTTTCATCATTCATTCTACGTGATCTACGAGACATGACACCAAAACAAGATTGCAATTTTATCATAATTTATCATTTGAGGATTTATTTTGTACTGATATAAAACAATATTATGACTAGCCTCCTAAAACAATTTATAAATAGTCAGCCTTGTATATTTATACATTATTTATTTTATATTAATTTAATTGTAATGTCCCCACCTCAACAGTGATTTAGCATGTTCCGTTGTTAATAGTGCGGCGTTTTATACATAATTAGCCTAATATAACGTGTGAGTTATGTGTTTGCACATGTACCATTTTGGCTTTTTGCACCATAAATATCTTTCTAAAGTAAATGCATTAAATCGTTCTGTCATTCTGTTGACACAAATATGTCATAATGCAATTCACTTGTGGCCCGCCAAGGTCTATTAATCACCATTCCGAGAATTTGGGTTGCTATTATTGTTATGTATGCATTCTCTGTTGTCAGTCTCTGTTTCCTATGCTACGTAAATATTGTCATGAGGTGCAATTATATTGGCAAACATCTTGTCGTACTGTAAATCAAGCAAACTCATAGGCATTTAATAATATGTATGCGGAAATCTTTGTTGTAAAAAAATGAGAAAAATTTTATATCAAAACTTACATCCGATAACAATATTACATAATATTTATGTGATATTTATATTCTGGAAAAAAATCAAAAAACTTTATGATTCAATTTCCTTCTTTGATAGGTAGACTATTATTATTATGTTATTATTATAAATTTCTGCATTTTTCAATGACGGTGGTTCTTTCCACCAATATCGCCCACAATCAAAAACGAGAAAAGCAACTTTAAACTTTGTACGATTTTTTTATGTAATTTCAATTTTGATGACTAGGGACACCAATGAATCAAAACAATAATCTTTATATCATATTCCTTTCTTCAATGAGTGTGGTGTTTACTCACAGTTTTTTGCAGTAATTTTAAGCACTCACGTACAAATACCGCAAAAGTGTAAGGGCACCGCTGTATCATTACATCTATTACTAATACGGCTTGCATTACGCTTTAGTTTCTGTGCTTAACAAAGCAAATCACGTTTTTTGCGAGTGAAAAAATGTAAGTTTACTCAATTGAGTGGCGCGTAGACACAAGGAATTTGCTGTTGCTGTGACTTGTGACTTTGAGTGATATCTCACTACACTGTTGTCATGGCTAGTGAGGAGACGCAAAATAAATTCTTTAAGCTTGGTCGAGAATAATGAAGCCGAGATTGTTATGGGGAGTGCAATTAGTATGTTTTTACAAAACATTGGTGTGCCATGTCCACGTGGGTCCGCAGTCATACCATTGGATACCACCGGACAGTCCTGAGGGTTCGCTTCAAGGTTTTGAAGGAAATTTGCCACCCAGGCACTCTCGTCGGATTTACTCAGGCAATTTTGCAGAGGATGTGGGCAGTAATCAAATATCCGATTTTCAGTCTCTGCATAAGCACGAACGGGATGATTCTTATATACCTAAGCACTTGTGCTTTCAGTTGATTGGAAAATTTTCAAAGAAAGTGAACCCAGATGGGGTACAGAAGGAAGTGATACGATACGAATGGTAAATTTACTGGAGGATAGTCAAGGCCGTAGATATCCCACTTCTATGCATTATCATGGCCTTGAAATGAGAGGGACGCCGTGGTGGGATGGACCGGAATTGGTAACCCAGTGTCCAATACCCTACGGTGGCTTTATGGATTATACGTTTACTTTGTTGCAATCTGGTACATACTGGTATCATGCACACACCTCGTGGCAATATTTGGACGGATTTTGGGGATTCCTGATCGTGGACAGTAATACGACAGAGGTTTATCCTTACAACGATGAGTTGCATATCAGTGTATTTGACTGGCAATGGACTCCGGGGCAACCTCTGACTGACCTGTTTCATTCTCCTGTGACGTCCACCATTCCAGGAGCGGGAATAACCCCAATCCCGGAATCGGCTTTGATCAATGGTCGGGGTAATGCGGACTGTAGATTGGCTCGGTCGCGAGGATTTCGGTGTAACAGAAATAGGGCCAAGGAAGTTACCGTTTTTAATGTACGTCCAGGATGGACTTATAGACTCCGGGTTCTAAATCCGAGTGGACACTCTGCCTTCAATTTTTCCATTGATGGTCATACAATGGCCGTTATTTCAATGGATGGCGTGGACACCGTGTTGAGTCCAGCGGTTGACTTGGTCACAATCTGGCCCGCGCAGAGATACTCCTTTCTGGTAACATTCAACTCAACACTGGACACAGACAACTTTTGGATTCGGGCAGTGACCCATATCGTAGCACCGCTGACACCTGAAAATGTAGCCCAAATCCAGGCCATTAATCCCCTAGCAGTTATTCATTATCTTTACGATAACACATCAGCTTCATCTTACACTCAAAACTGCCAATTTGTTAACAAGCTGGTGTCACAAGGCCTAAAATACCCCACTGGATCTCCGGGTGGTGGTCATCAAGGTCGTCAATCATGCAAAAGGCCACCACTGCTATTAGGCCAAACCCGATCCTACTGCCAGGATTTTGGAACTCCCCGGGAAAATATTGACAAAGCGCAGATAACCTTAGAGAAAAATTGTTTCCCCACACATCAGTCGTTTCCTAATCCGGATCCCTATACTTACG
>JAHZMV010001678.1:0-21469 GCA_027743765.1 Coecobrya sp. COE2
GAATATTTTGATCTTTATTCATGGATTTGATCTTATGAAGGTAAAATATATACCATAGGCATATAAATTCCATTGATCTTAGGCAGGTTTTGATCATAGGCAGTTTGCTCTTAACAAGGGAAATTAAGCACAAAATCTCTGGGTGGGAAAGCAGAACTTGATCGTAAGCAGGGTTTGCTCTTATCGAGTGTGATCTTATTGAGGTTCGACTGTAGTTTAATCTTGTTTCATATATTAAATATGAAAGTGAAAGGTCGTTCAATGCTCAGTTTGACTCTAGGAATTCATTTCTTTTTCCCGTTATGAGTTTTTGTCAACAATAGTTTGATTTTAGTAGAATTTTCTTATCTTATCTATTCATGACTCTTTCTATCTGGTGGTGATGTCGTTTAAGATTAAATTCACTTTAATTGTTTGGCATTATTAATTGGAGCATTTAATGGAAAGAGTAACATTTTTATGGTATTTGTGGAAAATGTTCGAACTATATGCATTGGTAAGAGAAATCAATGAATGGGCTTTAAGTACGATTGTGGCATTCGAAACATTCAACTAGCAAACTTGAGTTATCCTCAACACAAATCATACATTCATGTCTGTTACAGACTTTTTGAATCATTGTCGCATTTGGTAGCGTTTAGTATTGTTTGTTCAAGTAGTTCAGTTAAGGCCTATTCATGCCCTTGTATCAAAGCTTGATACGGCCTATTACAGCCTGACAAAAATTTCGTTACGGCATTTTCTTGGTGGCTTTTTTTTGCATAAAGGCCAAATCTTGTGCCGCTATCGCAATTGTCTTTCAAGAATCGATTTAGCTACTCTGCTAACCAGTGTGTGTCAGTTTATAGAGGGATAGTTCAAAGAAGCGTCACCAAACCTATTAAATGAATATCCCTAAAAATATCTACTTTTGCCCATCTTGTTTCCTTTTCTCCTACTTCATATAGACAGCAGGGAATAGACTATAGTTACTTTAGTACACACTGTGCTACTTATAAGATGTGTGATATCGTAAGGTATTCTAAAATAATCTGGGAGATCTTCTGATAACTCACACCCCCAAAAAATTATTTTCTTAAACTGTAACTCTCCCACTAGCGTTTTATAGCACACCACAATATTGCAAGATGGGTTCACGGTGAACATCTATTCAGGCCCAAATTAACCGTAAGGAGTCCCCATTTCCTGTGTAATTGCCATTTTTGAGGAAGCATGAAAAGCATGGGCAGGAATGATGGGAAAAGAGAAATGAGTGGAATGCGAAAGCATTGCAAAAATAAGGATGGTTTGCATTCCATGTTATGCTATGCCGTTTTTTCTCTTGTCAAGTAAGGTAATTATATAGAATCATTTTTATAATATATTTATATTGTGATTTTCAATGAACATTTCAAAAGAACTTTTTACTACTTTTGTTGTAAATGTTTGCATAGGCTCGTTAGAAGCTATTGAAATGAATAGGCAGGAACAGGTATCCAATTGTTTAAAGTAAAAATGGTTTAATTGCCAGTACAGAAAAATTATATGTAACCTTTTGGCAATCTCATGAAATGAATCAAGTGTTACTAACTGTTATGCATGATTGCTCTACAACCTATATCTTTTCTACGCTCATCCTAAAAAAGTTAATTATGCAGGAATGTATGACTAGAGATGGTGGGGCAATTAGAGATCGTAGCATCCAGTTAAATGGGATAGTCGTTAAAACTTGAAGGGGATGGTTTTGGGGACTACAAAATATAACCTTGATAATGAGGATGATGATTGTAACTTTTTTTTAACTATTGGGTAGAAGCAACTTTTTCATTTCACATTCTACAATAGACAATGAGTAAGTTGACAAAGAACTGCAAAAACAATGGTTTAAGTTTGATGTAATGCGTTCATACAAGAAGTAAAAAATCTTAAAATGATTTGCAATTTAGTATATGTGGCTTGCGATACACACTTTCGTAAACTGTGATCCAAACTGATCAGAGTATCTGGTAGACATGACAAAGTTAGATAGGCATAGATGTTAAAATTATTTGGAAACTCTGACTTATTAAAACCCTTAAAACGGCTTTTAAATTTTCCACCATCTTCTTTAATACAAATTAATTATGGAATAGAGGTTGCTACTATGCAACATCATGTCAGTAAGTTGTCATCATGCATGTAAATTGTTAGTGTGCGGCACTCTAAGAACGTTTGGTTTACTTCTACTAAGGTTTAGGTTATGTTAGAGTTGGGATAAAATGCAATTATTTTTATACCGAAAAGCAAAAAATTCAGTGTGATATCCTAGTTAAATATAAATCGACCTTATTATGAACATTAAACATCTACAGGTATAAAATATATCCAATTATTAGGTAGCCGAAGGTATGATATAGTATAACTTGTGAGATGAATTGAATGATATTTATTGTTGCATGGAAATGAATAAGAAAGTAAATTAGATGCCAATATTTGAGAGAAACAAATAACGAAGCGAAAAGTTTTATTTTTTGTGCGAAATCACCATAAAACAGGCGTTCATTTGAAATTACTAGAAACAATTTTTGAAACGAAATTTTGACGGTAGGAGAGCTAACAATTTGAAAACATTTACAGAAAAGTATGCAAACTGCTTTTACTCACATTGACGACATTGACTTACCTGGAAATTTTTAACGGCCAAATCTAAGAGTTGCAATTTTTTGAACAATGGAAACTGACACTTTGTTTTCAGTTTTTGTGGTTAGGTTAGCAGTTTTCTCTCTATTTTAATGAGGTTCATCATTGTTGAATTTTAATGGCAATTGTAGCGCAACTTAAAAGGGTGGTAGAAGATAATTAAAAGGGTTACAAAACAACCGTTCTTTATAATTTACATTACTGGTTGAATTAGTTGGTCAATCAGATTTAGTGAGCTCCATCGCCTGGGGGCATGGAGAAAGTAATTGAAGAAATGAAAAGCTATCATTCCTAAAGTGTCCGCACTTTCTTTCTTTCTTATGATTGTAAAGGGTGTTTTCTATAAAAAAGTTTTAAACAGCATATCTAACAAATTTCAAGTACGCGTCATATTGATTAAGGATGAGAAACGGAATTAGATAATAATTTGCGTTGTCATACAATGAAATACACTATATACGATCAATGTCTAATACTAATGACATATTCGACGTGATATATATATTTTTCAATCATTATCCTTCCCTTTAATGCTATTGGCTCATACTTCTGGAGTCAATTTCTTACAATTTCCTAAACCTCCAGAGAAGTCAACATACTGCTTTCATATTTCCACTTTGACAATGTCGTGAAGGAAATATTTTTTGCATCATCTCATCAGCATTTTTCTCAAAATGTGCCAACATTACAATTACATAGAATTACAATTAGTCGTGGGTTCATTAACAAAGCATTAAAAGTGTTTACCACTAGACACCATTGCCTTCATATAATATTAACTTAAATAAGAAACTTTGGTGTTTAAATCTAATTCTACAAAAAGATTTTTTTATCAAACTGTTTATTATCACTAAACACAGAGAGTGTAACTTATCGTAAACAGTAAATTTTACATCTTATGAAGTAGATAATAATAAAAACATATTTTGCTTAAAATTTAAAACAAGTAAAATGCATAGTAAAATTCAAAGCGTAGTAGAACTTCCAGGCGTAGAACATATTGCTTTAGTTGAAAAACATAGTGTGTTAATGTTAACTACATGATTTAATACCGAGGATTTCATTATGATAAACTATAAAATATTGGCTACAATACCGCAGGTGGGTACAAATTTTACTTCATAATGGAAGGTGAAAACCCCCCTCCAACAGGAAATGAAAGAAATGAAAGGCCTGCTGACTTGGACCAGAGAGCAGAGACGGATATTGAAAATTTACAATCCAGGACAAAAAAATGGGTAAGGGTTCTGATTATCGTTTAATTGCCACAATGTTACTAATTTTCCTTCATTTTCATAATTTTGTCCTGTCGCACATATTTACTTTGAATTTCTTTCTGTATAGCCATTGCCGTTCTTCGAGAGAATGTTTCGGAAAAAAAAGTCGGTTCATGATCCCATTGAACCTAGAAGTTTAGATAAGGTTAAAGTTCAAACGTCATCAATTGGTTTAACGCCATTAGGAAAAGATGGTACTACCGAGAATCCAAGATTGGTTGCAAAGTATTTAAGAGGGCGGGTAAGAATGCAATACATAGCTTCGTCGTGAGAAATCAATGTTTATTCAAGTATGTAACTGAATATTTATTCTATATCCATGTTTCTTTCAATTTTATTAGACAACCCAACCAAAGCCATTAAATATGTATCAAGGACTTGAGAAAAAATTGCGCTTTGAAATTACTTTTAAATCCTTTGGTATCGTGGCTGGTTTCTACTCAGGAACTAGTTTAGTCGAGAGATCAAACGAACGTGCGACGGCATTAAATATAATTGCAAAAACCTCACCGGGTTTAAAATCATGCATTATATTTTCCAATGCTGGGTTTAACAAGCAATGTGTTATCACATTAAAAAAGTCACTTGAAAACACTTTGAAAGACTACAGAAAACATTCCATTCTGTCAGTATTCTCATTGGAAGATAACGAAGAAATTGCCCACCTTACTCTTCTTCCGGAAGGCAAATACTCAGTATACATATTCATGACATCTCATAATGGAGCTTATCTTAGCTTTCATAAGACAGACAGGGATGAACCTGGAATAATTCCCATGGACCTATTTTATTACCATCACGGATTATTCTTGTGGTTTCAACTGGCATCAGAGGTTCGAAAGTTTATATATTCTTAATAGTATTTTAGCAAACACGTTCATATTTAACGTTTTACTCTTTTCATTCTTGTTACAGATGCAACAATTTATTGATAAATTAAATGAATTATGTCACATTGACCAAGAATTGGACGATCGCGAAGTTCGTACTCCTCCTCAATCTAGCAATGAATCCGGTGGAACTTCAATTAACAACGACGGTTCTGGTCAATTACGAAGAGGTATTCTTCGAGACCCATCATTGCCAGAAACAACACCACAGGAAGAAAAGGGAAAAACACTATTAAAGGAAAATAGGAAAAAGCGAATAGAACCGTCTGTTCAACGGTTAGTTTCAGAACTGGGGCTACTAGCTCAAATCTCTCAAGCTCAACTTGCTGATGATAACCAAAATCGACCAAGTTCTAGTGAATCGAGGAAAAGTATGGTGCGTACTCGACAATCATCAGGTAAGACAACATAATTTATCATATTTATGATTATTTGAGTAGTTTATTACCTCATTTTGATATATATTTTTATCCGTAGCTACTGACACCGAGAATGCTGGTGACATTGTACATGCAGATGGCAACGGGTCAGAGGACCAAAATGATGAACAATTAGTTTAAACATACACAAGTTTAGATGAGATGAGTTTCTTTACTTAACTACTAATTATCATGTGTTCAGAATTGTATTATTATTATTATTGCAAATCCAACCAAACCTATATGTATGTCTTAGCTCTGTATATTATTACGTACCTTTTTATAGTGAGTACTAGTGTCAATATTTACTATTTATATATTTAGCAAAAATATTATTCTATTCTTATTCTGATTATTATTACCTTTATTATCATTAGTAATCGTCATTTATTAATTACTCTATGATTAGATATTATAAAATATATATTTACTATGCGTTATGCGTAGGCAAAGTTTATTCCGGATTTTTTGTCAACTTTTAAGGAAAGAGTTTAAATTCTGAAAGAAAACTGAATCTGAATCACAAAAAAAATAATAATTCTCAAATCTCAACTTCAATTATCAATACACAGTTTTATCTAATTACTAAAAAAAAGTATAATGTGTGTACATATAAAAAAAATACTGTAATTAATATATACTATATATGCCAATTATTGTCTTACAAGGAATTCAGTCTTAAGTATTGATCAAGTGTGCATTGTTCAAAATTGAATTTTAGAACATTTTCGTCAAGAGACGTATGGTTTAAATCCCAAGTTAATTGTCAGTTAGGAAACGTTTCAAACGATACATCTCAAAAAAAGTTTAGTCAGCATTCTGGAATAAACCACAATTTAATTTTTCAAGTGGGTTTTCACCATTTTCCATTTTGATTTAAACCCTACGTCCTACCTTAATTAAAATCAATTTATTTTTAAAGACATTCTGTCTTTAAACAATAATCACTTGACCAACATCTCAGGCGATTACCTTGTTCAACGTTTGTTGTTCTGTAAAAAGTTATAAAAAAAAATCTTCCAGTAAAAATGACAGTTTACTAGAGAGAATCTAAGAAAAAGAAATCAGCTCATTTTTTATTTCCCTTTTCAGTTTTTTTAGAAACGAGAACATATATAAAACTTAAACTAGTAGTCAGCAGCGCAGCAGCAGCAGCAGTGGTAGTGGTAATTTTTGGCTCTCATTTTATTTTCTATTTATAATTTACCTTTTACTTTGTTTCATTATTATCGTAGCGCACTTGTGTGCAATTTTCCCTTGTTTTCTCTTTTCCTTTTTCTTAATTTTCTTCCTAAGTTCATTTAAAGAAAATCAATTTTTTCTTTCTTTTAAGTTTACAGTCACACCTCACCATATAAAAAAATAGTTACCACTGCTACTTTGTAAAACCACCATATATAAAAAAAGTTAATTATATTTAAAAGTGTTGACTGGTACTACAAAATTCATCATATAATCTCTTCATAATCAATCACCTATGTCGTTTTACATATCAGCGGAAAAAAAGGGAGGAAAAAAAGGTTGTATCTCAACTCATGTCATTTTTCTATCTAGCCAGCAGCGAAAAGCTATCTAATTTACCAGAAGAACATACCAAACAAATTTTTACTAATCATCTTCATATTACAATACACGAACATTTCATAATAAATTATTTTAAATAAATAGGCGTACAAAATCATTTAATTTCTGTTCATTTTTTTTATTTCTTTTTGTCTAAATTATTTTGCACAGGGAAAAAAAACTGTGTGTACTTTGGCTGCTGTGAGGAATGCTCTAATTTGCATGTCTGTGTCTGTCTCTGTGTTGTAGTCTGATAACCTCACTTTTTCTTTCCCTTTTTTATCTCATTAATCAAATGACTGGAGAAAACCTGTGGAACTGGAGAGCTTTTTTTTAAGAATGGACAGTTCCACAGGTTTTCCCTGGTTGATTTCTAACTTTCACTTCCGTTTCCTATTCTCACTGTGTATATACTATTCCATATTATTATGCCATGCTTTCTCCCTAATATTCTGAAAAATTGTCGAGATTAGTTGATATGTTATAAGAATTACTACCATTAGAGTTATTGTTGTATATATGTACATTATGTTTATTTTTTGCTAATTTTACTATCCTTCGTGTAAATAGGTGTGTAAAATTTATAATTATTCTTTTTATTTTTTTGTCATTCTATCCCTGTTTGTATGTTACTTTTAGTACGTTGGTACGTGTGTAGAGATGGATAAAATTATGTACGTTATAATTTTCGCATCTACACGCTTTTGGTTTGGGTGCTTTTTTTCTCTGGTGCGACATTTAGGTGGTGGGTCTTCTGGTCTAACACGCAAAAGTTCTGTAGAAATCAAGCCTCATATTCGTTCCCAGTCTCAACTGGCGTCAACGACGTCTCCAGCAGGAGCACCTGCGGCGGCAGTGAATGGTGTCGAGGAGAGAAAACGTGGTGGCGTCACAACCAATAACAGCACGTCGCCATTCTCCTCATCTCATTCGCAAAATGAGAAGAGGCAGTCATCTCTGGAGAAAGCGAGTAAAGATCATCACCATTCAAGATTGCATCACACGCCTTCAGTATCCAGCGGAGGTTCCAGTGCTGCTGCTGGCACAAAGTCAAGTAGTAGTGCTAGTAGTACGCCAATGTCGTCCTCAACGGTTACAGCAACAGCAACGCCTTCAACCAAGTCTGGGATACCCTCGTGGAAAAGTGATGTAGCGACGACGACAACAACAGCATCAACGACCATCCCATCAAGAGCCTCGATTACTTCCTCTTCGGGGAAGGTCCGTCTAGTGCTACTCGTACGACTGCTGCAACGACAACAACAAGTGCTGGTGGTAGTACCACCACAACAGTGACCTCCTCCACACCATCTTCCATCCCCGTAGCGACTTCTTCTATTTCTTCAACTTCAAGTGGTGCTACTACTACTGCTCCTGTTCCTCCTCCAAGAAGTGAACCATGTGCTAAAATAGTCCCAGGAACGACACTCCGTTGCCTGGAGGATCCAACCTTTATGTTTGATCCGCCAAAGGCAGTCTCATCACCGCCGCCACAAACTCACGCAGCATCCAGTGGACTGAGACGACTAAGTAGTTCATCAATATCCTCCTCCGTGCCTCCTAGTTCTGCCTCCCCTCCAAGAGGTATACCTTCTTCTTCGTCAGTATCATCATCTGTAGGGCCGCGTAGTAATATTCCTACTCATCACCCCCATCATCCAATGTCAAAGTCTACCCATTCTTCTATTCCCCCGCCACGAAGTAATATCCGCGTTCTTGAGGCTCCCGACACCACTGCCAGTTTGCACAAGTCGTCCTCAATCCCCTCCAGTAGTACCAGCAACATTCCAATGCCAACTCACTCCTCGTCCGCCTCCGCAATGTCCAGCTCCAGTATAGACTTTGTTCCGCCAGCTCCTGTTGTCGCCGCACCGGCCAAACGACAAGGGGTCGTGGGCGCGTACCAAATGTCAGAGACCCTACCACCGCATGCGAAACGAACCACGTACCGGGTATTGGATGCCCCAGAAGACTCTGCAATTTATGGTGCACTTCCTCCTCCGGGAGGACGTTCAAGGGCTTCCGAAGTCCTAGATAAGGCCAGAAATCGTTTTGATAAGTTTTGGGGGAAAACTAAGGAGGATGAGAAATAGAGGGCTTAAACACAACTTTTAGATATTAATTATCATAAAAAAATTTAAATAATAACCAGTATTTATTACTACACTGTTACTCCGAATACAATAGAGAAGAAAAAAACTAATCATTAACTTTTATTTCCAAATGGAGAGTTTAACCTTATTTTTCATCTTTTATCTTCATTTTAATTTATTTTTACAAAAAAAAACAACACCAAAATAACACACTACCTACTTATTTCACTTCTTCGACGTTATTCGTCTCAGGTTCATTTTTCTTACTTTCTCCCAATTATAATATGCTTTCACTTTACTTTCTCTTTCTCAATTAAGTTGGTCAGTTTGCCCTGCAAAAGAAAAGAAGCAACAAAAAAATGAATGTCGTCGTGTGTGCATTTGTCAATTTCGAACTGAATCATCCTAAGCTAGCCTAGTAAATATTTAATTATGATTACTTAAATACCAAATAAAGTAATAATTATCTACTGTCATTATGTAAAACTGAAGATGATGATAATATCTCTATTATAATCGTACACACAAGAAAATATGCTTAAAAAACATAATAATCTCCTGTTGTTGCCTTCGTCGAAGTCAGATTTATGATATTTCCAGCTAAATTATGAAGATGATGCTTGTGGAAGTTGATAATGATTGTTAATTAATTATAACACGATTTTCATTATAATTATGTGAGTATATACGACAAGACGGAAGAAAATGATAGAAATACTTATAAACGGGGGAAAATGTGACTTTTCCATGTCCAAAAAAAAAGAAGTGTATGGTTAACTTGGCTAAATATTTATTTGGTTACTTAAAAAATAATAATAATGGGCTGCTTAATTGCTGGTCAAATCAAAAGGTATATTCGTGGTCAGCATCACGCGAACAAGTTTTAGAACCCCAAAAAAAAAACTGTAAACGTAAATACATCCATATTTAATGATCACTCTACTGCTGCTCTGCGTAAATTTAACTATGATACTACTTTAATCACTATACTTGCTACTTTCTTCTACTGTCTACTACTTAAAATAAACTTGTGTGTAAAATTCCAATATCCTGTGATGCTACATTATATATCAGTGAACAAGTCGTACTACCAAAAAAAATAAACTAAATATAAGCCTCTCTACTAGTCTACATTAATAACCTAATTAATTATTAGGGTTTTGGGAAAGAGTCAGCAGATATGATTAATGAGTATAAAATATTTACCATTAGAACAGCTTTTTAAATGGAAAATATTTTGTGGTGACGCAGACTGTAATATGCCTTTGTTTTAAAAGAAAACCAAAAAGCCCATAATCCAGCACCCTAATTCATTCTTAAATTAAGGGATGCATTTTTAGTAAAAAGGGAAATCAGTCAGCAGCACAAACCCATTTTTTAATTATGATATGGTAGTTACATTTTTTTACATGATTGAGGCAAGCACAATAATACGCAATGAAATGAAAGAATGGAATGACTGCAATTCTTTAAACCATCTTGTATATCGTCATGATAAAGTATTATCATTGAAAACTGAAATTTTTTAGGAGTCATTATTAAAACTATATACATGAATTACCTACTAAAATTACGATAAAGTGACAGTTTTTACAGAGAGGTTTGAAAAATTATATATCTATATTATCCAAACTACCTTGACGAGTGTGTAAGCACAGGAAAAAGTTTATATAAAATAAATAGCAGCCAGTAAGCCTATATATATATATTTCCCACAATTTCCATTGAAAAAATCAAAACATCTTTTTAGAAGGGAAAAAAAGTCTCCAGTTTTTATTACAATTAAAAACTAAATCATCTTCTATTTAAATTATTATAATATATTATAATTGTTACGGAACAAGCAAAAAAACAGAACTATGAGAACTGATTAAAAACAAGCTAGCTAAAACTACATAGATAGATAGGTAGACAAAAAAAAGAGTTTCTTAAATAAAAAAGCGTCGTATGGAATGAATACATTTTTATTGTAACAAAAAAAATTATAATTAATTAATAACGACAAGCAAAAAAAAAATTAATTATGCCTACACACACATACGATATTTATTCAAGATTTTTGGCAGGGATACTGCTGGCGGGGGGTCAAGGGGAAAAAAATTGATGACTTTGGAGAAGAAAGGGCTCATACATGTAATTTGTAATTAAATCTATAAAAAATATATTAGGTATCTAGTTATGTGAAGGTGAAAGGTCATGAAAGATGTGAGGAGAAAGTGTATGTAAAAAAATGGGCATTTACTACATTATAAAATCTATCTAAAAATTCTGACTACTACACACTTCTTGCCAATTAAAATTAATTTCATTCGTGCCGTACTACATTCTGAAGAGACATAAAAGTAAGTTGTGGAAAAGGAAGGGAATTCTTTTTTTTCTCTCTTTAAAAAAATGGAAGGCTGTAACACGTCTCTTCAGTCTGTTTATTCTTAACTATATATTTGCCACGCTTTCTATTTATACAAAAAAAAACAAGAGTAATTATTATAATTAGAGGTTAGAAATATAAACACATAAAAAAATGTTTAACTATTGAGCGTGTAGAGTTATAACTACAATGGATATTAAAAATATTATGTGTACATTTCTTGCAAGAAGGCAGTTTTGCTCGCCAAGTCCGAAATTTTTACGATTATTACTATGTAATGTATATAACTATTTGTAAATTAGTTAACTATTATGATTATTATTATCTCTGACTTTTAAAAAAAAGATTACTATTGTAACATGCTAGCACACACGGTGTATAAAATAATTATAATATGATTCTACGTAAAGTTAAGGATAATGACTAAAAAAACATCTACTTGTTTTAACACATTTTACAGTATACATTCTTATCAAGACTACAATACCATTTATTATCAAGTGAAAAAAAATTATTATGAAGTAATTGTTATAATGCAGCTATAATTACTACAGAATTGCAAATCAAAATTTATTGGAGGAGTAGATACGCGCAAGCAAAACTAAATCTGCAAATTATATAACGACATAGACACACACACACCACACGAGAGAGCAAGGAATCTGAAGAAAAATTGACAGTTTTAAAGAAAAATTGTTTTTAAACCAAAAAAAAATGTTGTGCTGCTCAGTGCTGAGTGATTAAATATTTTATGTGGAGTGACCAGTGACATTATTTTATGTTTTAGTGACTTGGACCGCAAAATCATTAATATGTCAACTTTTTGGATAAAATGATGTAGTTGGGATACAATAGTTTAATGATTTTTTATTGTTGTTCACCAAAGTGTGTTTGCTACTTTTAACGGTGCGGATTATTTATAATAAGTAGTTGTATTGAAAGTTTTTATTTTTGGGTTTTATTCTTTTAACCAGAATTCCTGTTGACTATATATGCTTATATGAAAAGATGGAGAGAGTGGGTAACTCTGTTACTTAACTTTTAGCACAGATTATTATTTCTGATATGATTGATTAAACTTAAAAAAACTACTCTAATTTTCACCTGCCTACATAAATATATATATATAAATATATATTATCATTATGATTATTATTACTATTATTAGTTATATATAATAATCTATTAAAAATTAAAAGCGTAATTATTATTAAAATTAATAAAAAATAAAATAATAACATTACTATAACATATATATAAAATTATACTACAAAAAGATTAAAAAATAATAATGTGCTTTACAGAGAGAAATTTTTCATGTACTTTGGCTCTTTTTTATTTACAAGACTATCATTTCACCGACTCACTTTTACTTCATTTTTTCTCAACATCACATCACATTTGATTAAAACGTAACACACAAAAATATATAAAGTTATTGTAAACTGCTGCAGCTCTAACACTGGCAATTAACACTTGAGCATTATTTCTCATTTAGTTAGGTATTTTACTAAATGTGCAATTATAAAGGGATGTTATAGCTTTCACTCTTTTCGCATTGGAAATGATAAATATGTTTTCAGAAAAGTACGCATAATATGCAGATATGCATAAAATCTATTCTATATTTTTCCTATTGAACTTCGCACCAGTTCTACGAATTTTCAATGGTTCGTGGATGCATATTTGTAAATGAGAGAAGGTGGCGTCTTCAAAGGTCACAATACTTCTCCCTTTTGTGACCCCTCCATGACAGTTTGAGATTTGAGACTTGGTTAATCAGTGACTACAGACTTTGTATATTGCCCCAAATCATTTTTTATTCAAATCGACAGCTTCTTTCCTATTTTAATTAAAGTTTCAAAAATGCTGTTCGTAGGACGGGGACTGCAAGCATGTTTAATACATAGTAAAGCATTTAGCCAAGCGAGACGCTTTGCTTATATAGTACACACACACGACACATGCATACAAACAGACAAAATCACACATTCTAATTAAAACGTTACATTTTGTAATTTTGGTGTGTACTAAATAATTATTACATAGGGCGCCCCCTCCGCACAAGCTCCGTAATAATAATGTACCAGTTGTTTTAGTGATCCATTGAATGGATTCCATTCGGTGCTTTAATTTCCTTTTCGTCATTTTAGTGACCCGTTCGTGGTTTTAGGGGCCCGTTCGTGGTTTTAGTGACCCGATCGTAGTTTTAGTGGCCCGTTCGGGGTTTCAGTGACCCGTTCGTAGTTATAGGGGCCCGTTCGTGGTTTTAGTGACCCGATCGTAGTTTTAGTGACCCGTTCGTTGTTTTAGTGACCCGTCCGTAGTTTTAGTGACCCGTTCGTGATTTAGTGGTTTATTCATAGGTTTAGTGACACGATCAAAGTTTGATTGACCCATTCGCGGGGTAGGTGATCCATTCATGGTTGACCCATTCGTAGTTTTAGTTGCGCATTTGTAGTTTTAGAGACGGATTCATTATTGCAGTGACACATTTGCCGCGATATTCGTGTCAATGGTTTGTTAAATTGATCCACTAAATCGTCATAAATCTATTTGGATCATAATTTTTACGATTTTTCATAGGCAGCAGTTAGGCTACTACTGTACTGTAGATGAATAGACACTCCTGTGGATTGAGGGTTTGAAAAATAAAAATGCTGTATCAAAAGACATATGACCGCTCATTTGAAAATCACTATTTATTGCATGAGTTCGCACGAAGTTCTAATTTCTTCCCTGGGTTCACTAGTTTTTCTACAACATGCATTGTTATCAAGCACCTCTGATTGATTACCTAATTTAAGTTTGCGCTAGCAAAATGATGACATAATTAAAAGTGTTACTGGCAACATTCTACCGTGGTTTCATTTAATTATACTGCATTATTTTCTGCATTATTATTATTTTATCCGATATCAGAAAAGTCTAACACGTCATACAAATTACCAAATTACCACAAATTACATAAATTGAAGCGACAACATCAAAGAGAAATGGATTCTTAAGTTCCCCCAGTTACAAACTGACCAGTCAATTAGTTAACTGTTTTATGTTTTCAAAGTTCATATATAATTATCATAATAGGTTTGTATTAAGTAAATAAGTCAGTGCATCTAATACATATTGTCTTTTTTTTTGGCTATCTCTGTCTCTGCTTGCTATTCATAACAGATTTTGATGACGATGAGGAGGACGATGAACTGGCCGGAGTGAGTTGGACGCAGTAAATAATGAAGGCCCGAACGCCACAAGGACACATTACTGTTGAATGATGACTGCAGAGGAAGACCCACCGGAAATGATAGTGAATTTCTAGTCAAGATGAAAAAAATAAATCACTAGGTTATCCTTCGCTACAACAACTGCCTTCCAACACATCATCATTAACTCTATCAACCTTATTCACACCTGCTGCCATTATCTTGTTCGCCTTTTTAAGGAATTACTCCAGAGGAGAAGATAATCTAGCAAGAGGGGCGAAAAAAAGACATACGTGTACTTTCTCCACATGGACGTAGCTGGATACGAAAAAAAAAGCTTTTTAATTGCAGCCAACTACATAATATAATAATTGTGCAGAGCTGCCAACAGGAATCCTTTGATGAAAATTTCTAATTTAATTATCATGAGTAACATCCGCACATACGACGAAAGTCTGTTTCTATATCAAATGCCGACTACTAAAAGGTTTTTTAAAAGTACATATGTAAACATGGAAACAAACTGCTCTTAGTTTTAGGTTAAAATCATTGCATAGATTTATCAATTGCTTTAAATTATTTGTTAAGCAAGAGCATTCTTTTTTGGAATAAGATAATATGATTCTTCTGCTAAACATAACGGTTATATAATAATTAATAGTTGTAAGAGATGAAGATGAGTCGACTAATCAATACTTGTGATAACAAAAATGCCACATAATTTTAAAAAATATCTGATGATTGTTACTACCCAAAAAAAACTAGGATGCTAGTTAAAAGTGTATGTACTCTACTAACAGAAGTGTCAATGTTTTCAACCGTATTAGCATACCATAAGACAAGAAATTAATAGATAGTTCAAGACATTTGCTTCCGGACTGTGAAAATTTTAGCTCAATTCATACTACTTTTTTTCTTTTAATGACATACAGTTATAGAATAACTAATAATAATATAGAGATGATGCTATTCTAATTAAGGTATAGAAACATATTATATGGAATATGTTAGTCGTATGTATCGCAACGCAGTTATTTTGAAATTTAAAGTTTTTATTTCATGGCCCATGAATCATGGGATTATAAGAGAATCAACGAAAAATCAATATCAGCCTAAACTTGTATTAATTAATTATTCAATAGGTTTAACAAGGCATTTTCACTAATTATTAATATTCACAAAGAAAAGCTTTTTTGAAAAGAAATATAAATATATCGCCTTTCTGCAATCTCAGCAGAGTGCAGGAGCCGCTGTTGTTTAAACGCTTATTAAATTATTGTTATATGTAAAATGGATAATTTGTATTTACAATGTATATACATAGAATTATGTCAATGTTACATAATTTTTTAAATATTATCATTTACATTTTTGATGAGTGTAAATTGTACCATTTACATGGAAATTGGATGCTTCTTTTAAATTTTACATTCAAGATTCCCTTTGTCTTCCCCACCTATTTAACTCGTATGTATTATCGAACATCTCTATTTTAACTTAGGTAATGATTAGTTAAGTAAATAACTGTTCTTCTTAATATTAAATCAACGCTTTGTATTATAGATAATAGCAACATTGTTTGAGTAATTGGCTACTGGGTACGTGGCTTACTATAAAATGTTGACATAACTCGGAAAGAGACAATGCTCTGCATCGACTTATTGTCATCAAAACGAAATTACTTTCCATGTACCTTATTTGCATGATACGGCGGCGGTTAGAAGCGGAAACTGAAACGGTTAAGGAATATAAATTAGAACCGGAAATTGGTTTTTAATCTGCATTCAATTTATTCCCACTGCCAACCGCCATGATTGTCACAAGAAATGATTATATAATGGTATTGCAGCAAGTTTAACAAATCTAAATTTATAATTTACAATACTTGAGCCATTACAGTAGTGAAATTTATATATATTTTAGAAGCTCCTTGAACTGGCTCATTATACTGTAATCATTATGAAATTATTTCAAATGTTAAGAATGTCTCTGTTTAAAATAATGATTGATGCAAATATCAAGAGTGGATGTTTAAAAATATTTGAATTCCTGCAATGCCCCATAAATTATAACTTATCGACAGCCTGCCTGCCATTATTACCAACACTACTACTGCCTTTCTGCGTCGATTTTCAATTAGGATTTAGGTCAAACATTGTGAACTTTGATCTTGTAAATTATGAATGTGATGATGATAATGAGCGAATTTTCTATTCCAATAATTATTCTGCTTCAAGCAAAAAAAGAGCGTGTGGGAATTTTGTAGGAAAGAGATAACGATATTTAAAATAATGATAGGTAATGGAGAACTGGAAGTGCTTTGAACGCTTTATATTTAAATTAAACTGAGGCTCAGTTAGTCACTTTTAAGGCTGCTTATTATAATACGCGTAATTAGGAAGCAAGTTGATCACAGATAAATAGGTCACAGCTCTATAGTAAGAAGTACGAAAATTAAGTCAGAACACTTTTCAATAGAAGTACCTTACATTTGTTTTAATTGTCTACTACTGCCACCCTAACTATTTAAGACAGTTATCTATTTGAATTAACTGTAAATGTAAGATTTATATACATTTAAATATAAAGGCAGGTCAATAAAATCATGATAATTTTAAAAATTAATTTAAAGCAAAAAATATTATTACCTATGGAAATATGATGATTGGTTTAATGAATGATTATATGATGATGATGTTTTGAAGATGCTATCAAGTTTGTGTCATGATAATATTGTTTTAAATGAATAAAAAAAACTAATTTGTTTCTGTGTCCGCTTGACTAGTTCCTGAAAATTGACATTTTAATTGCTATCACACTTATTTTTATCGTGAAAGCAGTTGTGAATCTTGACATGAAAAATGCAATTTAATCCATTAGATCGGAAATCGGAATAACTGTTATAATTACTTGGAAAGTCTCATTGATTAAAACCTTCATAAAAATGGCTATAAAATTTTCCAGCATCCTCTTTAATACAAATTAATTGTGGAACAGAGGTTGTTTTGCTATGCAACATTATGCTTAGTAAGTTGTTAGTATGAGGTATTCTAGGAAAGATTGGTTTCCTTCTCTACTACGTTTTGTGTTGTTATTTTATCATTACACTTTGATAACCCTGTTTAGATATTTAATCAACTCAAATTCCATAAAAATGCTTAGGACGACATCCAAGACTTTTCTTACGGAAGAGCAGGACAACTTTTCCTGGAGTTGGATACTCCTCGCATGAGCTGGCTCGAGAAGGACTGCAGCCTTGTGACCTCTGAGACTGAAAACAAGGTAATGGCTAAATTTCATCGATCGCTGGGCTCCGTTGGGACAAAATGCAATTATTTTTTAAATTATTTATTCAAAAAGTAAAAAATTCGGTATGATATCCTAGTTAAATATAAATAAATCTTATCTTGAACATCTATAGTAATAAAATGTATCTAATTAGGTAGTCGAAGGTACCCCGGATAACCTATGAGATGAGTTGTATGATATTTATTGTTGCATGGAAATGATTGAGAAAGTAGATTATATTTCAATATTTGAGAAAAACGAACAACGTAAAAGAAAAGATTTTATTTTTTTGCTAGATGACCATTAAGCATGCACTCATTTGAATCTTAAGGAATTGGTAAGAAAATTTGAAAATAGGAGGAGAAAACAATTTGAGAACAGATATACATTTAAAGTAAGGAAAATAAAAAAGTTATTTACGAATTGAAGAAAAAAGTTAAAAAAATGTTGATGATTCCGTTTCCATTAAGCACAGCTACAAATCCTCTAGCCATTGTGGCAAAGTTAACGGTAAATAATAACGGCTGCCCCACAACTTGCCAAAGCGTAGACAGCTCTCCAGACGCAGAACTTCTTTTTGGTATCGACGAAGAATATTTTTTGACACTTTCCAGGCCATTATACCTGATTTTGTCAATTCTAGTCGTTTTTGACACTTTCCAGTCCATTATGCCTGATTTAGTCAATTTTGGTTGGTTTTGATATTTTTTGACAATTTAGGACATTTCCCAACCCTGGTTATCTCTACAGTAGAATTAAACCTTATGTCATGCATTGTACTGCCATCTATCAGAACGTGCGATTTTGAAAACTTTGGTAAGGGGGACCCTTACCTCACATCATTTTCCCCATGCTAAATGCCATAAGGTTTGACCTGACAGGTCAATCAAAAAATCTATTTTTTAAAATTTTTTTCCAAAACGAAAGGTCATTGTAACCTGTGGCTTGGTATGACTGATTTTATTGATAAGTTCAATATGTAGAGCAATTATGAAGGGATTCTGAGACAAACAGGCCGCGCCATATCCTCGTAAGTTAGTTATGTATATTTCTGCTTTCTTATGCCAACGGGAATGCTACATTTTTGTTGTTAGGTATGGTTAGTGGAACATCAGTTTTTCCAGGTTTACAATTGATAATATGCAGTATGATGAATGCAACTATGTTAGGTAAAGTAAATGAAATCCTATCAAATATCTACAGTGCACCTGTCATTAAGATGATAAATAATCTAATACATTTTCTGAACAGGAATTGGAAACAAGTCCTGTCAAAGTCTGAAGTTTAATCAAAGATGAGTCATTGGTCTTTTGGGATGCGGAAAATAAAATTAACACGTTTAAAAGGCAAAATATGATTTTAAAACAATACCCGAACATTTTTATCGATGACATTGGTACACATTGAATACACATACAGGATAAGATTTGGCACAGTAAAATCAGTCAAACGTACACTATGTACTAAAATTAAATTAATTGCATTCGTTTTACATCAGTCAATGATAAGTACGGTTATATATAATAATACTTTTTTTAAATTAAAGAAAAGATTAATTAAATTAAAATGGTAAATAATGATAAATCGTAAATAATTAGTAGTTGAGGTTGAGAACTGATCTTAATCTTCCGATGGTTTGGAGAAAGTATAATTCCGAAGTAAGTATTTGGCTGCAGCTTCCTTAGCGAACTTTTTTCTGGTCCCTACTCCACGGGCAACAATTTTTTTAGGGCCATTAATGATAATCTGCACAACCTTCAGATCACTGTCGTCAGAATCTTCACAAGGGATATCCCTGAAGAAACCGGAAATACATTACATTCAAACAAAAATTCCGGTAATATTGAAGCAAACCAAAACTGACAATATTAAATGAATATTAGCTTACATAATTTTCACTTTGTTTGGAAACAATTCCATAACTTTGCGCACCGGATTTATTGGGATGTTTTTAGAAAAGGCATCTGTTGGAAGAGAGTACAATAAATATTAAACTGAATATGTGGAGAAATTGAAATGTGTATTGATAGAGGCACTGACCAATTTCTTTCTTCATCAAACGATAAACCACCCTCCATGTAGTATCCAAGGAAAACCCCGAGTCAACAAAAATTGCTCCTATAATCGATTCAAAGATGTCACCTAGTGACTTTGGGATGTCAACATTTTGAGGTAACCCGGTCTCCGCGTCAGTCACTAACATGTACTACATTAAAACACAACAACAAAAATTTTCTTGATCAAGAATATCAATATTTCTAGATTACTTGGTAGTTAAAAGTAACCACACAAAAGTATAAAAACTCTTAAACCGATAAATACAAGGTACTTACAGGATCAACGATTTGATAATTTTGTTTCTGCTGGAACTCGGAAAAACTGAGAATTTTGCTGTAAAGCTTCTCAGAAGCATGAAGAAGAAAGCGATGAAAGTCATAGCGATCAGAGAGGCAGCCGAATGTGACATTGTTAACCAATGCAGACCTTAAATCTGTAATGCGTCCTGGTTTCTTAATCACCAGTTTTCTTGATAATATAATCAGTTATGAGAAAGTCTGTAATGGAAAACGTAAAAGTTAAAGTAACTCAGATTCACTATTCATTTTGTACGATACTATAGTGTATAATTATTATTAATTATATTATAGTCTCGGCTTACCAATAACAGCGTCACCAAGAAATTCCAGTCGCTGATAACTGGGGGTGACCTGATTACGCATATAGGTTGGGTGAGTCAATGCCTCTACTACCAGCCACTTATTCTTAAACTTGTACGCCAAAGGTTTTTCTAAGTCACTCAAAAAGGGTATCAAGTGTTCGGGGGAATTCCAGTCGCTGATAACTGGGGGTGACCTGATTACGCATATAGGTTGGGTGAGTCAAAGCCTCTACTACCAGCCACTTATTCTTAAACTTGTACGCCAAAGGTTTTTCTAAGTCACTCAAAAAGGGTATCAAGTGTTCGGGAGTTTGTTTACTGGAAGAGTATAAAAATTCTGCATCCGGTCGGGCAAAACTCCGCTCTCGAGTATAAGCTGACGATCCACTTCCCTCAGAATCAGGTCCTTGAAGACCTATCCAATACATAACCCGTAAGGCACTGTCTAGTCCTCCATCTAGATAGTAGGATCCAATCAAAGCCTCTGCGGCGTCCGCAATGCTTTTGTCACTGACTTCACGCATATTTGGAGGGGATTCTTCATTTAATAGTTTGATACTTTCCTCTTCTCCATCATCCTCGATTGCTACAGACTCACACAATTGGAAACCGGGTGGGGACCATTCACCTGGGCGGAACTTGCTACTTCCCAGCATGTTCCCAAGATTTCGTTTTTTAGCCACAGAGTACAAGTGTTCATTGCAAATTAGCCGAGTTCTTAAGTTTGTCATCTTTCCTTCTTTCCATTTTGGAAAATGTGAGAAAATATGCACAGAAACGACCAACTTCAAAACGGCGTCGCCCATGACTTCCATTCTTTCCAAATTCAAGTAATCGAGCGCGTCAATCAAAGTTAGCGCCTAGAAATATAAAGATAGAAACGGGCATATTTATATTATAACCACTAATTACACATTGCACTCACAAAAGATTATCCGCTTCTGGTAGCTTTATATACCTCCATTATAGCAAAGGCATTAGGCCCTTTAACCATTTTAAAATCAGTTGGAGCATCAAAACTAGGAAAACTGTTGATTGGCGCAGTTAAACC